>JASDQU010503009.1:28064-41069 GCA_032191745.1 Picea mariana | reverse complement strand
AAATTGTGTAGCAGTGATGGAGACGTAAAGGAGGAAAGTATACACAAGCCTTCGGGCTCTGAGGATTTGTATCAACTCAAGGTAGCAGCTCTTAAAGCTGCAAACTTGTCACATGCTCCATATAGTAAGTGTCCTTATGGAATCGCTCTGATGACTACAAAAGGGAACATTTGTACATGATTTTATATTGATTCTGCAGCATTCAACCCCAGCCTTCCTCCCTTGCAAGTAGGTATCATTGCATTTCTTTGTCAGAATGAAGGAAACTATGAAGATATTGTTCATGCTGTCCTTGTCGAGAAGGAACTGTTGTTCAACAAGGTGATACCATTAAACTTGCTCTGCAGAAAATCTTTCCCAAATGCTCTTTTCATCTGTTCAATTGTCACATAAAATGATCTGACTACTCTTAGTCATTTCCATTTAAGATCAATCAATGATTCTAAGATTGTTTGTCATGCCTTGTGTAAGACATAATTCTAAGAAGACATCATAAGATTAGGCATGGAAACTCATTTGTATTATTCTATAAATCTTATGAGACATTTGTCCCAATATGTAACCCATAAGACAATTCCAATATACATCTCTTATGTGTCTCAATACTTTCAAGCAATAATGAAATCATTAGTTAGACTAGATCAGAAATTGTTAGTATAATGGTTACAAAGGTTGCGCGAGACAATAAACTGTTGCTTTTGTCTCGTTATATGGCACATTGCAATTATACTGGAAAAATGTGTTGGTCTATGGCATTACACTTATATCTGGAAAAATACAATATATTGTGCAACTTTAGATTTACTTAATCTACGCCAAGATAGACTCAATAAATATAAAGGAGAAATAGATTTCCTTATTCTTCAGATGCCCAAACACGTGGATCAAGCTCCAGTCCAATTTCCTTGTAGGGTCGCCCACTGCCCCATGGAACAGTGCATGTCTTCCAAGTTTCAGTTATTCGTTGGATTTAGTGCACAACTTGCACATTCCTTAGTAGTAGCTATTCTAAAGCCATAGGTAAACTCCGATGGCATTCTGTTAAACAAATTGCTGCATTCCTATCTTAATTTGGATCTTAAACTGGATTTTCTATTGGATTTGTATCTCTATCTGGACCTGGACGATATGGGATGAACAGATTCACACAAGCATCTCCCTTTGGCTAGGGATTTCTATTTGTGGTTTGGGTCGGCAAGGTAAATTGAATTGATTAGGATAGGAAGGGGTGTTGCTTCCACTAGCACTAGACTCTAGTGAATGGAGCAAAATTATTGCTTTCTTTGGATTCTCCCTTACACTTGAAGGATATGAAATTGGTAGCTCATGCCCATGGGTAGAAGTGGCACATCTTAACCCAAGAAATCGATACAGATCAAGGAACATGAACCAAGGAATAGATACAAGATACAAATACACAAGAGATAGGGCACATATATAGGGCTAGGCTTGGGAACATGATGGGCTCTGTACACAGGGCTAAGGTGTTGTTTTCGGGTTAGAACAAGAGACGTAGATAAACGACATGTTAGAACAAGAGACGTAGATACTGATTTTCTAGCTCAGAGTCAACCACATCTTCCAACTCACAGAGTCAACCATCTTTCTCCCAAGGACTGACGTAAATTTCTCAAAATACAAAGATTTCCGATAATTCACAGAAAGAAAATATTATTAATGATCACTTATTTTGTTTTCTTTCTCCCAAGGACTGACCTAGATTTCTCAAAATACGAAGTTTTCTGATAATTCAGAGAAAGAAAATATTATTAATGACCAGGTATTTTGTTTTCATGCTACCTATTTCTAACATAACTGAATATACAATAAGAAAATGATATAGAATACATTCATATCAAGTAAATAATATAGAATACATTCATACCAAGTTTGTACTAGTGTAAACTTAAACACAAAATTTGGGAAATATTTTTAATTTTTCTTTTGTATGCAATTAGCAATCACATAATGCATTCTTGGTATTCAATTGAAATGACTTACAATTGAAAATAGCACTACTTACTATGTATTTGCCATTTATAGTGGTTTTGAATGGTTTTGAATGGCTCTACTGTAATCATATTTTCCAATCCTCCTGTTTGTAATTGTTTATAAATTATTCATCTTTCATTCCTCATGTTAATGTTTGTAAATGATGGATCCAGTAGCAATCTAGTGAGCAATAGCGCTCCATTAAGAACATTATCTTGACTATTTGTAAATGATGGCTCTAGGGGGACTCCAGTAAGAAATAACACTCTATTAAGAAAAATATCCTGACAAGCTTCTCGAAGAGTATGAGCATGTATATGGAAAGCAATATAATTTTTCTAAATTTGCTTAAACTGGGAATTCATACCAAGTTTTTAATATAAACTTTAACACAGAATTTGAAAAATATTATCAATTTTTCATTTGCTTTGATGTATTCATGGTATGTGACTGAATATCTTTCCTTCCTCTTGTTCCTGTTTGTAAATGATGGCTCCAAGGGCACTACAGTAAGAAATATCACTCCATTAAGAACATTATATTGACTATCTTGACAAGCTTCTCGAAGGGTATAAGTGTGTATATAGAAAGAAATATAAATTTCCTTTCCTTAAACTGGGAATTCATACCAATTTTTTACTAATATATACTTAAACATAGAATTTGAAAAATATTATCAATTTTTCATTTGTTTTTCTAATTTTTCACATGATGTATTCATGGTATGTGACTAAAATGACTTACAACTGAAAACTCTTTTTGCAGAGATGAATGCCAAAGACTCTTGATGGCAACAAACTCTTTTTGCAGAGATGAATGCCAAAGACTCTTGATGGCAGCAGTATCAATCTTACAACTGAAAACTCTTTCAACACTCTTTCAAAAGAGATGAACGTCAAAGACTCTTTATGGAAGCAATAACAATCTTACAACTGAAAACTCTTTCAGCAGATATGAATGTCAAAGACTCTTGATGGCAACAATAGAAATATTATAACTGAAAACTCTTTCAATAGAGTTGAATGCCAAAGACTCTTGATGGCAACAATTGTGTTGTTATAGTAAGATTTGTCTCACCATTGTTATCTTGCATATAGGGCCTTTTTTCCATTTCCCTATGCCGATTTATGATTCTTTTTTGATGAATCCAAAACCAAAAATACACATTTTTCCACATATACGCTCCCTATCTGCTATACAAGATGCGTATACGCAGATTGCTCCACTACAACCCGCGTACATCAGGATTTGTGCCAGAAAATACAAAACTGGAGTCGGGTTTCCATGTCATGACAGAAAATCTCTGATCCTTGTCCTTCCATATATTGGAAACGTTCTGACTCGGCCCTTCAGTTGCATTTTGAAGGCTATAAGAGCACAATTCCGAGCTATGGAAAAGAGGAGAAAGCATTCAACTTTGAGAGCAAAGTTACTCTAGAGAAATTACTTCATAGTGAGTTTGCATCCCTTTATCCCACAAGTTTGAACACGGTTTTCAGCCCCCAAGCTCTTTCCCTATTGTTGAGAGGACCTCATTGCCTCTTTCCTATGAGTTTGCCTTTGGTGGAGGATTGAAGTGGTGGAGACCTAGTTAGAAGGAACTTGGTTTCGAACTGTGCCGACACAGAAGTCTGTAATGTTGTCACTCATGCGGATCAATTAGTAATAGAAATACTCCTTTCCTGTCCTATTGGTATCATGCAAATATATGATTATTATCCATGGGGATGTTTGTAATGTTTATTAATGGATTATGCTATCTAATGTGCTAACCCCTTTATATTATCACTATATAATTGCTCTGCTTGTTTGTTGAGAACTGGTTGTAGGTATAAAGCTTTGGGTCAAAGTGCTCAATGGTGGAACATCATTGAACTTTGGAATGAGGTAGGCCTCTTTCTTATCTTGCACATTAGTTTATATAGCATACGATGGAATTGAGTTGATTTCTGCAGTCATACATGTCTGTTGTGGTTTACCCTTGGCCATAGAGAGTTTTTCCCTCGTAACATGTGTGAAGATACCCTAATATTCCATTTTAAACTATATGAATAAATCAATCAGAGAGAGAGTTGGTTCACTGAATCTCTCTTTGGGGGAGGGAGTTCTAGGACTTGAAATAGGGGTGGGTGTTAGGCTATGTCACAAGAAAGAAAAGAAAATATTTAACATGTGTCCAAAAATCTGCGTGACACACTTCCCTTGAGCTTTAACGTGTGTTCAACGATCTATGTGACTATAACTATGAAGCCACCTCCATAAAATAAAGTATATGCATCGAGTGAACATGAAAATAAAATTGGTTGGATGGAGAAAACATTTAATGCCATGAAGTAATACTACACTTGCTTCTAGCATTACTTGAACCAAGAAAATTATTTATCAGCCTTAATGTGTTCCTTAAGATAAGATATGGGTGGGATTATGCTTTGGGAACTTACCAAATAAGACCTCAAACTTGAAACTTAAACTAAAAAGATACATATGGAAATATTATATGAATTTACAAAAACTTTAACTTAAAACAATAAGAATGCATTGATTTTCGTGTAAAATTAATACAAAGAAAGTGAACCGATTACTATAGTACCTCCAGCCCGAAGGGTAGGGACTAAAAAGAAGTCTTGTGTATGCATGTTTTGAATATTCACGTTTTGAATATCATTATAAACACTTGGGATAAGTGTAAAAGACAAATAAAGGATATTCTAGATTATAAAATAATGGGATAATCTAAATATCCTTTTATATGTACATGATTTTATATAGATTTTAATTAATGTCTTATATTTATTAATAAGACCATTGAGGGCCTTACATTGCCTACGTTTTTTCAATATCTTATGAAAAAGAATGTGGATATGCGAGACTATAATAATCTAAGGCATGTATGTATGGGAAAAGTAGTGATATGGTTGGAAGTTTTTGACTTAGGGTTATATAAGGAATTATATGTTACTGATTGACCATTATAATGAGACATTTATGTTTAATTAATTCTTAATTATTTAATAAATGAATTAAAAAAAATAAGGGAGAAGATTAGTTAAATTATAATGATTTAATTATGAAACTAGAAAGTCAAAGATTTGAAATCAATAATATACTTCGTGTTCTATTAAATAAAACAACCATAAAGGAGTTGAATTAATGGAAGAATATAAAAAAAAAATTTAAAGAAAAATATATTTTCTTCTTACGTACTTATGTTTGGTAACGGATGAGGTTCTTTACATGATTACTCCCGAAATTTAAAAAGGGAACAGACACGATTATTCCACAATCATTTGTATATATTTGTTTAATTGAAAAACTTTGTTTTGGCTTCACTCAATCAAGCCTTCTCTCCTGAGCTTTTTCTACATTGATCCACCTTATATATGATCTTGTAATATGAGGGACTCCTCTGTTCCTCGCACTATGTCTTTTGCATAACTTACTATGTTATCTCTCATGAGATTAGTATCTCATAAACATATTTGATCTTTTTGATAATGACAATACCATAATACCATGTCCGACATTGATCATTTTGTCCCTATTTGACATCAATGTCAACACCATAACATCATGTCCAACATTACTCCTCTTTGGCATTGATGGAAACACGGTAAAAGCCCTTTTCCAATCTTAACTGGATTTTACATATTATTCTCCCCCTTTGACAATAATGACAAAAAGAGATGTTTCCTTGTAGGGTGATACTCCCCCTTAGGTGATGCCCACCCTGTCTATGAATATCTCCCCCTGGAATCATGCTGCTATAACCAATCATGGGAAGAAGAATAACTCCCCTTGTCTTCTCATAACAGATTTCCTTTAGAAACAATTTCACATAACTTCACTGAGAGAATACATAACTGGCACTGTTGCTGGGAAGATGAAGACTTGCAACAAACCATGTCAGATCCTGCATACAGATATACCATCAAACCATGTTTCTTTCAATGATTCTAGTTATCTATTGATTCATTTGTAATCCAAGAGCCTCTTCATTTTTTTGTGCTTCAATACTCATAGGGGTATCAATAGGAACAATTTTAAGTCTTCCCTAATTTCTCGTTCCTTTCGTTATTTATAATTTTTGAGGAGGATTTTAAGTATATCATTAAAATAGCATTGGAAAAATTATGAGATCATCATCACTCAATTCTTCTGGTTTGTCTACTATTGAAGATTCATCATCATCATCACTATTTTGTGTAACAAAAACTTCTTCATCTTCTTCTTTATAATTTTGTTTTTCTATTTTTATTTCATTGGCTAGTGGACTATTGATTTGTAGGACATCATCAAGAACTACAATTGTCTCATATTCTTCTTTATGATTTCTCTTTTCTTGAGCTTGATTCATTTTATATGAAAAACTTTGATTTTTATATTCCTTATTAGAAGCTTTACCCACCATTCTCCTACTATTAACTTCATCACTTTGAGGTGCAATATATTCATCATCTTTCTTGCTCTGTACTTCAGATTTTCTTTTCCATATCTTCTTTTTTTGTTTGTTAGGGTTTCCTGTCTTCAAGGATTGCATTGGTAATCTACATTCTCTGGTTTTATGGCCATAGTTGTTACATTTTTGGCATTCAATATTGAAGTTTTGTAAAGGAGAAAATGAGTTATAGTTTCTCTTCTCTGTATTTTGCTTAATGTTCTTATATTTTTGGACATTTATACGATTGTATTGTACATAAGATTTGTAGTGTACTGCCTTATGTCCAAAATTATTGCAAGAGTAACAATATCCAATATATAGATATTTATTAGGGGGATTCCTTCTGGTGATTGTATTTTTCTTGTCATCTTTTACCCTAGTAGGGAGTGTTGATTTATTTTTATGTGGAACAGTTTTCAATGGTATCATCTTTGTCTTATTATCTTCTCTTCTTAAGGAGAAGTTTAGAGCATCTGTGTAACTGATTGTTCTTTTGGATGATCCTTGTGATGTAGAAGTTGAGTCTTGGGTGTGTCCCAAACCAGTCTTGTTGTTTGGTGACCTATGACTACTATTAATTTCATCCAAGATTTTTGAACTATTTCCAAATTTTGATCTCTTATTTTCTTTTTCAAAATCACCTTTTAACAACTTAATCTCAACTTATAGCTTCTCACATACTTTTTCTCTATCATTGATTTGTTTTAAAATGACTTCTTCAATTCGTTTATGTTTTAGGAGCTGGGACTTCAAATCACTGATGATATGCTTTGACTTTTTGATGGTTCTTGATGCATCTATTTCTCTTGATTGATGTGATTCCTCAAATTCTTGAAGTTGTGCCCTAAGCAGTTTGTTCTTATTTTTATGCTTTCTTAGTTCCTCCAGAGAACTAATCACTGCTTCTTCTAACTTTCACAGTTTTCTTCATTATCTATATTATTATTTTGAGTGTTCATTCCCATAAATAGAAGCTCTAAATCTTAATCTTCACTCATATTTGAAGAGTTGATGTCTTCTTTAGAGTAGAAGTTTTTATTTTTCTTATAAACATTATTCTTGATTGGTCTTTCTGGTTGTGGGCTTCTTCATCGTCATTATTCTCCTACTTGGGATAGGGACAGTTGTTAGCAAAGTGTCCAATCCTTCCACAATTGAAACATTTAAAGGGTAACTTTCTTTTATATTTTTCAAATCCTTTATGCAGTTTCTTTATAAAGTTGGCCTCTTCTAGATATGATATGTCTAACTGATATTCTTTAGATATGTGTTATCATTTCTTCTTTTCTTTAGATGCTTCAAATGATGTTTCTTCTTTTGATGGATTTTCATTCCTTGTTCTCATCTCATATGTTGTAAAAATTCCATGAAGTTGATCTACTGTGAGTTTGTCAAGTTCTGGCCTATCTTCAATTATGGAAATATTGGCATCATATCTCATAGGCAATGACCTTAATAAATTTTGTACAATAGGTTTATCAGTGAGTTCTTCTCTTGTTGCTCTAATTGAATAAACTACCTCATCTACCCTATGAAAGTATTCAACAATGTTCTCTTCTTCATTCATTTTAAAATTTTCAAACTAAGTTCTATAGGTTTGGAGTTTGGCTTCTTTGAATTTTCTATATCCTTCATACACAACCTCCAATTTTTCCCAGATTTCCTTAGCTAAATTACAATGCATAACATTCACACATATAGAATTTGTCAATCCTCCTAGAATGGCATTAACTGCTCCTGAGTAGTCATTGCAGATTTTCTTTCCTATAGTATCTGTGGATGGATTAGATGGGTCAGTGTAACTATCTACAACACATTTCCAAACATAAAAACCAAGAGCCAACAAGAATCTTTTCATTCTTATTTTCTAGAGGGAATAAAAATCTCCATTAAACAATGGGGCTTTGTTGGAAGACATTCTCTCTTGTTGATCCATTTCTTTCAGGATCCACCTTTCAGTTATTAGACTGTGCTGAAGGCACTCGCTCTGATACCAATTGTTGGAAATACTAAGAGGAGGGGGGGGGGTGAATCAGTATTACCGTTTTTCAACAATTAGCAATTAATTTGATATTTTATTAATTACCTCAATAGATCAATAATGGACTTGTATTTAAAATCAATTATATAAATATAATTAAAAATAATTAAAAGGTTTTATAAAGAATAGTGAAGGACACCAATCCTTTTTAAAGCACCAAATCTAGGAGACAAAAATCCCATTCTTTAGGGCACCAACCCTACGAAGCACCAACTCCCTTGTCTTTAGGGCACCAACCCTAGGAAGCACCAACTCCCTTATCTGTAGGGAACCAACCCTAGGAAGCACCAACTCCCTTAATTTACACTTTACTTAGTAAAGGATATGAATCCTTTTGTCCTCTCATCCACCCTCATTGCATAAGAATCATCATTTCTTCTTCTTGGAATCTCCTTATGTTTTGATCTTCTAATCTGGACTACAAAGACACCATCTTATTCACCGTTCTCTCTTTCTTATATAGTTTTCAAACTAGTGTGAAATATGAAGCATTATGTCCCTTTGCTTGAATCATTGCACCTCTTCATTTAAATTAACAATAACAACTTTTGTTTTTCCTCCATTATTATTCATACATTATCGTGAAAGTTTTTCAATTTAGTGAGATGGATTTTCATAAATCGATCATAGATATGGATCAATTTATTTTAACTATATCCCATGCCTCTTTATTTCATTCTCAATTTAAATTGATCATATCTAAGGTTTTTGATTGGCTCTTTAATGCATTGCAAGCATTGGATTACTTAAGATAAATCAGTACAAATTCCAGATGCTATATGTTTCAACGTTTCTTGTTGACCAAGATAAAATTATTACTCTATGTGTTAAATTTCACATAGAAACACTTCGGGATCTCTATTCCATATGACCACAGGTGGTGGCTAGGCATTAAGACAAACATGTTTTTAATAGCTTATCAATATCAACGGTCACATTTTAATTTGGACGTTGAGATGGACGTCTGTCATTTACTCCGGAACTTCAGAGATTCAGGAATACGGGATAGTCGAACTATGAAGTAGTTCAATCCCTTCGAAGGAAATTTCATCTAAGTGTGTATACTTTATTCACTAGTAGATCAGACGGTCAATATTCAATATTTCATTAGATGGAAGATCCTAGCTTGTCCAGAGGTTTCAAACAAATCGACAATCATGACTTAATCTCCAATTGAGTGGATTGCTCTTGTTCTCTTCAAGACTTCAGTGTTTCGAGACTCTGGCCTTTGTAGTCTTCCAACTCATCCAGAGAAAATTTCGTCAGAGTGCATATCAACACTTCCCTGGTTAATAACCTTCACATGTCCAGGAGCTAGGACCATGGGATTAGGCATAAAGGATATCCTTCTCTTCGCGTAATTGGCTATTCGTGACTCTGAGACTTTGGGCTACTCAAACTATGAAGTAGTTCAATCCCTTCGATGGTTTACCTACCGAATAAGTCATAACACGATGATGATCGCTTGTTGTCAGTTAAAATCTCATGCTTACTCTATCCTTCCACTACTCTTGAGCTAATGGTGATGAGAGAACCTAAAGAATCTTAGATCAATGACCAACATTAGTTTACAACTTTTCCCTTTAACACTCCAGGTAGTTTCTGGTAGGATAAACTCGATATCCCAGAAGGACATACTCCCGTAGTGACATAGCTTACTGACGTCATTGTTGATGTGGCACTGGATGAGAGGTTGTCATGTGTCACCTAGATTCATGACTTATGTATACCTAAAGTTCCAATTGGACCTGGACACTTGTCACCATCTGATTGTTCCATGTGTCCTTGCTGACGTGAATCTCCTGAAGTGTCATATGTATGTCCCCTTTGGATCATTACTCTATATCGGACAGTCTAGTTTTCCCCTGAATTCTTGATCCAACGACCCTCATTCACTTCGGGACTTCGGGACTCCAGCCTTCGGGTGAACTTACATGTTTTACACCCCTCTTCACTAAAGTGGTCAGCGTCGAAGTTGACCACCATTGGACCTTCCTATCCTCATCCAACGGTCACCATGCATTGCCTAGATCTTATGGCCCTCATTCACTTCAGAAATTTGGGGCTTCGTCCTTCGGGTGAACTTACATGTTTTAGACCCCTTTTTCTAAAGTGATAAATGTCGTAGTTGACCATCTCCTTTCCTTTACTGCAAAATGATGGTTCCAATATTTCACTCCAGATCAATGGTTGAAGTGGGTTCGGTTAATCCATGACTCCAAGATATTTGTTGCTTAAAATTTCCTTCCCCTAAACTCAAACGGATGGTCGAGAATTCATCCGAAGTCCCTCCTCGATCTAACGTCTAGCCGGATGTTGTGACTTCGTGACTTCACGATTTTGTGCCTCTGCCTTATCTCCAATGTTCACTATTGGCCCTTGGTTATGGAAGGAAGCGAAAAACAAGGAAGGAAAGGAAAAAAGTGAGCTTCGCGGGAGAAATAGTAACTGTCACTGAGTCGAAGTGAGCAAAAGAGAAGGAAAGATGGAGCAATGTGTGGGAAAGCAAGTTGTTGGATGAGGAGATCAGGGATGACAAATCAACAAGGAAGAAGGATCATGGACAACTCAACAAGAAGAGAAAGTTGTTATTGGATTCTTTGGTGCACCACACGATGACGAAGGAAAGATAGGCTGGAGAAGCCCGAAAAAAGTGGGTCAAGTTGACCTAGGTTTTTAGACACCTAGGGTTTTGGTATTTAGGGTTTTGGCACCTAGGTTTCGACCTAACGTTGTCGGTGAGGGATTGTAATGTATAAATAAAGGTCAAGAGTGTTGAAGGAAAATCTCCCTGTGGATAGGTAGATCTCCTCAAAGAGCTAGACTCTTAACTCTAAGACAGAAAGTGCTTATCATGGTCACTGACTTCCTTTTAGATCTAGGTGGACTAGTGTGTGAGGAGGAAGGAGGAAAGAAGTACCTTTTACCGGTGTTTGTCCCTGTACGCTCCGAGTTGAGCTCCAATATTTCACTCCTCGATAAGCCCTGTAGACAAACAAAGTATGACCACTTCCTACTCTATCAAGATTAGTCCGAAATAGGTCTATCTACTAAAGAGACAAATTCATGTGAGATTGAACATGAATTAGAAAGAAACAGGCCAAGAAAATTATATTAATGAGGACAAAACATTGCTTACAGTCATATATGGATTGCAGTAGTTTCGTTAAGTCCTCCTTGTCTACCCCTTGCTCAAACAATCCACGATATGAATGATGATAGCTTCACCGATTTCTCCTTATGAGATCATAGGTCTCTTGCTTCCAAAATATCTCTGTTCTAGCACCACTTATAAGATCATAAGTTTGGTGTGATTCTCCCTTTTCCTTCCTCTTTCACCATGAGAAAGCTTTCTTATATATCCTTGGAGAGGCTCAACAACTTGAGATATCTTTAGGGTGAGTTGAGGATTTTCCTCCTTCAGTTAGGGATCTTCCCTAAGATCATGGATTGATTGAGGATTCAAACTCAAATGACTTCTAAGAATGAAAGGATCCTTCCCCCATTCATCTAAACAACTCAACTGCTACCTAAAATAGGCAGCGCTCCCTCAAAAGGGGCATCAGAGTGCTGTAGCGCTCCCCAGTAGGCTTAAGGGGGGCACCAGCACTCCTAAAGACACTAGCACTCCTCCAGAAGGGCCAAAGAATCTTTATAATGCTCCCAGACAGTGTAAGGGGGAGCGCCAACACTCCTAGAAGAGGTATAGGGGAGTGCTCCCCTCCAAAAACTTAGTTTTTGGGGTGCTTTCAGATGGAAAAAGGTTTATAAGCCTGCTGACTTATTTCTCCTCTTCCAAATCAAATGTTTGAGGTTTTTCAAATGTCCTTCTCATGTCGTTATAGGCACGACATAGGCATCATGGCAGTATGCTTTCCTTAACACTTGCGACACTTGTGAGCAAAATGCGACACTTGCGACCTTTGTAATGATGACACTTGTGACACTATCAAAGTGAGTATTTTTTATGTGTAACAAATTGCCCCCCAAAGTATGAAGTTAGAAGACAGGAACAAATAATTGAAATGCTTTGTAGACTTTCAAGCAAGGGTATAGATGTAGAGAACCTGACAAAAGCTGCACACAAACATCCAACAAATATTATGACATGTTTCAAACCCAAGGAAGGCATAGCTATGCTTGGGTGATCAAGACTTACAAGATATGGCCGCCATAAAATACATTGCGGATCCATAATTGTATTGATAAAAGGTATAGCCACCGAGAATATAGTGTGGATCTATACTCTGATGATATGAACTGATCGTAGCCACGAAGAATACACAGTGGATCTACGAGATGACAAGACATAGCCATGACCAATACAAGGTGGATCTATGTAACAGTACATGTGTCATTTTCAAAAGAAATTCCATCGCAACCTGGGCAAAGTACATATCAAAGTGATCACTCAACCCAGGGTCTTCTTACTGATCCCGATGTAGTACGAATCTAACCATGTGAATAGATGTCGTGATGTCGAACATGGCAGAAACCACTTGATTACCAGTCAATGATGTAAACCGTTAACAAG
>JASDQU010503009.1:15094-27964 GCA_032191745.1 Picea mariana | reverse complement strand
TCCGATCAAAGGTCAATGATGTAAACCCACTGTCGAATGTGAGGAAGCCTGCCATTGAGGCATGCAGGTCCCAAAGTACTAACTGGTTTCTAAGTCTAGTTCTTGGATAAGGTGTTCAAGTCGATAGGAATAGACTCGTTGAAGGAGGGCCTTGATGTATCCCCCATCAACGACATGAAACAGACACAGAGATGTAATTGGTAGATCAAATGAACATGGACTGACACGGGTATTGAGACAAGATATTTGTGATGGATGACTCTCAAGGCGGATACTTCCCTTGAACACTAAGTCACAATAGCAGAAATGTGACATGGACCAAAACATGATAATGCAGTGAATACTGTGACTTTCGTCGGGTGACCCAAAGGAGTAAGAAAAAATAAAAGGATTGGCTCAATGTAGAGCTTCAGTGGATTATAATACATGCAAAATACACAGTTCCGTGTTTAAGGGTGACTCTAAGAGTTACTTGGTAGTGTTCTCACAAAACTGCTTGGCTTGCTTCTTTCAATTTTTCCCCCATCCAGATAGACGAGTACCTCTTTTTAATTTAACAAGATCGAGGAGGGTAACGCATGCTCGATATAACTCACCTTCGGTAAGTTCCTCTTCCTTTGTTTAACAAACTAGAAGAAGTAAGGGTTCGGTCCCATATGGGTCTGTCGATGTTTTGTTTAGCGAGTCCAAAGATAGAAAACTCAAAGGGTTTTCATGATTATAGAGTCTAGAAAAATAATTAAAAGAGAACTCTCTCAGTTCCTTTTTCATAAAGTAGTCTGACGAGACCGAAAAAGAGAAAAACTATCGCTCAAAAGATGTTTTCTTCAAATACTTTAACGAGCGCGAAGAGAACAAGGTCACTCGGTAATCTTTTCATGTTTAGAGAGTCTGAAAAGAACTTAAAGATGACTCCAGTGTTGTCCTTTTTTGTAATGTTAGTCTCGCGAGGCTGAAAAGAGATAAATTATCACTCAAAAGATGCCCTTTCAAACCATTTAACGAGTGGAAAAGGAAGCAAGATCACTTGACAATATTTTCATGTTTAGAGAGTCTAAAAAGAGCTTAAAGGAGACTCCAAGGGGTTCCTTTGTCGTGTATCCATATAGGTCCGAAAAAGAGATAAAAGTCTACCCAGATGCATTCTCATGTATTTACGAGCACGAGAAAGAACAAAGACTAAGCTCGGTATGCCCCCAACTTGAAATCTAGTGGCTCAACTCCAGAAAGATCATTAAAGGTTGGAGACATGCCCTCCAAGATTCGATTCATTCACCTGCTCTGAGGTCGTCACCAATTTCTAAAGGAGAAGGGTGGATGAAAAGAAGATTCAAGAGAGGTGACTGTTTCATTTTTAATGAGCTTGACAAAGGAAAAGAACTATGCTTAGGACCTCTATTTCATTTTTTAATGAGCTTTCCATAGAGAAGAGAAACTATGCTTGTGGTTTCGTCTGGATCAGGGCTTCCAAGAGGATAATGCTCTAGAAGGGTACCATGTCAATGGATAAAACGTGGTCATGGCCTCCAGGAGATCTTCGTTGGATGGAAGATAATAACTCGAGAAGGGACACATATCAAGGGATGCAATAGGAGTAAGGATATCAGGCTCCAATAATCCCACCGAACAAATCACCATGTCCAGTACTGGATCCAAATTATCGGAAGTTGAAAGCATGGGAGATGATGAAAAATCAACACCAGGAGGGGAGATAGACTGTATATCTGCCTGAATTTCTT
Source organism: Picea mariana (assembly GCA_032191745.1). NCBI lineage: Eukaryota > Viridiplantae > Streptophyta > Pinopsida > Pinales > Pinaceae > Picea > Picea mariana. The sequence goes on along the minus strand of JASDQU010503009.1, from coordinate 26,225 downwards.
CACGAGGGGGAAGAAAAGAGGATCAGTCATAGTTATTATCCCGAGGTAACCTATCAATGCAAAACATTTTCAGAATAGATTCATCCGAAGGAAAAGTTGGGGAAACGTAGTCGATCACAGACGGCAAGGAACTCAACCGTGGTCGTATCGAGAAACTGTCAAGTGCCAATAGATGTTGGGTATATGATGAGGGAGAAGTGGATTGGGTAGGAACGTATGATGTTTTGGCTGGAATAAGTGGCATGGTGTCACTTAGTGCATCAAATTCCAAAGGACAAGATGCAATCCAAGGGTCAGATGATTCCAAAGATTGATAAGTCACGGTCGAAATCATATCGACAGTGGAAATATGATGTGTAGTCGGTGGAAGTGGTGTAGGGAAGGTACCCATGAGGCTAGAATCTTTCAATAAGCCAACACCAATGCTTTCATACGTGATCTTATGGTCTCCCAAGAAAGGAATGTTGTTGGTGACAGGGGCACGAGCGTCAGGTGTACAGAAATCTAGTTGGTCGATAGTGACAATTTTGCCTTGATGGGGGAATTGTACACATCGAAACAACGACGAGGAGATAACAGTCATAGCATAGAACCAAATTCTTCTGAGTAGTAGGTTGTAATCGAGGGGGGCATCGACCACCTTGACATCAACAGTAATAGTTTTTCCGCCCAACTGAATGGCTAAGGATTGTAAAAGTCCGTGAGGATGAATACCTTGCTCATCGAAAGTGCATAACATTGTAGGGGATTTGTTAAGGGTAGGTGATTTTAAGCCTTTCCAACAAGCCAAAGACATGAAACAAGTAGAGGCTCCCTCATCCAATATAGTTCGGTGGATTTGTTGATTGTGAACAACAACATTGATCTAAAAAGCTAGTTGGTGGGAGAGTCGAGGCTGATGATCATCCATATTAAACATGAGGTTATTAGATGACTGAGGATCGAAAGCGCCAATGGCAGCTAAGAGCGTTCTACGTTGGTTGGGACAGTGTTGTAGAACTTCCAAAGCAGATATAGCACACGGTGCTTGAACCAAATCTTCAATGATGTTGTAGTTTTGGGTAGCCCGTGAACTAGGATTAAAGGTAGATTTCCAGATAGTGCTCTTAGGAGGGTGTAAGATGGAGTCAAATGAAGGTTTCTTTATCTGAAGTGGCCCGAACGGAGGGCTAGCAGATGGAGGAATAACGAAAGATGGTAATGGGTCTAGTAAGGAACCATTAGTGGGCTTCAGCTTATCAGGTATAATCGGTGTGTCATATGTCGTAGTGCGAGTGGTCAGATTAATCCTGTTAAACATGTAAATGTGGGCACTTGTCGAGGCCTCATCATGGGATTGGTTGGAACTACCCCCTGGAGTGGGGGTTTGAGCAACCAAAGATTGTTGCTGTGGAAAAGGCTGGGTAAGAACAGCGGGTTGTGAATTTCCCTTAAAAAGTTTGACCACTTCATCACGATGTGGACAGTCTCGGGTGTAGTGATCATTGCCACAAATGAGACATGGGAATTTCAGTTTTCGTTGTGGTTGTTTTTCGGCAGCAGGTGTTTGAGGTTGATTTTTTGGTTGTTCATTGTTGTTGTTTTTCTTCGGTTTATTTCTTGCTTTCTTCTTGCCTCTATATTGGTGTGAATGGGTCAATTGGACCGTATTCACTTCATAGACTTGAGTTTGAGGGGAGGTAGAAGAGGGTGTGGTCGAACTAGGAGCAGACGTCGAAGCGAACCGCTGGGTTGTTCCAATCGACTGGGAAGTAGATTGGGTTTTGACGGAGCCAATGACTCCATCCGCGTGCGAGGTAGATGATGGTTTGGATGGACCAGTATTGGCATGGGTAGCATTTGGTATCAATTCATACAGAGTACTAGATTGTGAATAAACCAAATCTAAGTACTGAGCTCGAGCAATAGCTTCTTCCTCAGTGACTACACCACCCATAACAACATCACGAGCGATATGGGGTAACAATGATTTAATGAACCATTCCGCTAATAATTGGTCAGGAATAACTGCTTTGATTAACCTTCATCGTCATGTCCATTCATGAATATGATCAGAGATATGTACAGAGGTTGTCTGACAAAGGGAGGTCAATAGTTCAGTACCCGTCTTGTATCAAATAGGTAGTTGGAAGTGTGTGAGGAAGGACATGGCAAGGGAGTTGAAATCGTGAAAAGAAGCATGTGGTAATTCAATATACCATTTTGCTGCAGAACCCGTAAGCATTCGTTGGAAAAGACGCAAACATATAGAATCATCCATGAGGGAGTTCGATGAACACCATAAATGGAAAGTCGTCACATGGTTGTTTGGGTCTTCTTTGGACTTTCCGTCGAATTTTGGAATATCAGAAGGAAGTTTAGCTGGAATAGTTGGACAAACTAGAGAATGAAAAATAGGATCATTCGTTAACCGAGACAAGTCTCGGAGGTCCAGAGTTGCTAGGAAAGGTAGTTTTCGGTTAACATGCGGGTAATACTTGTGTGGCATAGGAACATGAGTAGGACCATACACTGGGTTAGGAGGATAATTGTAACCAGTGGGCCCTCTTGTATAAGGTTGGTGTTGACCAAGGTACACAGGATTTGAGGTGGATCGAGAAACATGCACGAGCGGAGGATAACCGGATGGGTTTTGAGGATTATAAGGCAAATTTGGCATTTGTCCATAAGGAGGATATAGATGAGTCCCTTGAGGGGGAAGAGGTTGTTATGGAGCTTGAGGATTGTGTCCCCCCAAGAATTGTGGGTTTCCTGGAAAAGGGATATTCCACGGATTGGGCGTGGGAGACACATTTTGTCCATGCGGTTGATGGTAGGCTATGGATTGAGGTTTCCCCCCAGCATGAGGGTTCCCTCAAAATGGAAGTTGTCCTCCGGTGGGAGGATTCCCCCCAGCTTGAGGTGGAGTTCCCGGTATTTGGGAACCAGACGTAAATCACTAACTGGTGTTACTTAACGGGTTAAAGCCACCAAGACCGGTCCCTACAGGTTGTTGTATAGGTATGGAACTTCCAGGCATAACTTGGGTAGTAGTGACAACAAAAGAATTCAACGCTCTGTACCCAAAAGGGAGGGATGATGAAGGTCTAGGTGTTAGTGGTGTGCCAATTGCAGCTTGGCTAACCACCACATTACCGATGGGAATAGTCAGAACATGAGGGACCATTGTAGAGTGGGCCGTCTGGAGAGAAAAATGGACCTTGGGCCAATAGACTATGTGTTCGGATCAATGAACAGTGTAGTTGAGAAAATGGTAGTACCGGTAAAATGATTTAAGGTTACGGTGTAGGTAACAATCACATCGACACCTATTCCTGCTCCGTAAAGATCCCGCACCATGCGTGGTGGACTTCGAACAATGTCTGTGGTCCAAAAGGGGTCTTCAACCCGAGGGTTTGAATGAGACTCAGTCAGAACATTAGAAGGATTGATGACGAAAAATTCACTGACCGAATTCAGTTGGAGAACACGTCTCTCATATCCCTCAGGAATACGGAAAGCCTCCGAAGACTCTGAAACAATTCGAAAATTCTCTAAAGAGGTGGGAACTTCTTCTTGGGAGGCTATAGTGTCATGAACCTCGCTCTGTTTAGGAGTTGAGGAGATTCCTCCATAGAATGAGGGGGTAAAGGGGTATTCCCTTCCATATTTTCTGGAGGAAGTCCCTGTAGCCTACGCGAATGGCATGGAGAGTCAATGTTGGTGAAAAAGAGTCGGCGAAACAAATCTATGGCCACCGAAAAGAAGCAGCATACGCTAATAGAATCTAGGAATCACAACCAAGCAAACAAANCCTGCTTAATGGACTTTCACCTTGGTGCAAGCTTCCACGTAGTAATTGTGGATTTACCCTCCAAGGAGCCCGAGTGAGTTTGACCAATGTCTATTCCAGGTACAGTGAGACTTCCCTTCACTATCACCTTTTGTAAGACCCTAAAGATTATGGCCACTATGGTTACCAATTCGTAGTCAGCCCTTGGGCGGGTATAGTCAACAGTCCAATCCGAACATACGGGCAGGGTATCTAGCTTGAAATCAACTTGAAAGGCTTCCACTCAACATTGTGGGTATACCTTTAAGCGATCCCCATAATATGATCTGACTACTACAATCAGTCAAACCATGGAGGGATAATCTCTGTAGCTTTCCCGAGTGCGACCTCATGCGTAACCCTTGTGTGAGAGGGGGATCCTAGGCAGACTTATACAACAATTGGATTTGACTCTCCCTAGCTCAGGATGCTAATGTTTGTTTTGGAAAATTTGGAGAGTTATGCTCACAGCCTAATCCAAAGTACTAATCCTAGTCTACTATTGGTGGAGGATCCTAAAAAAAAAAATGTTCTATATAATTTTTAATTAGCGTTCATTTTATGGTTGTTCTTTACTCAAAAGGGGTGTGTGAAAGTGAAACAGATGGAATGATGACTCAATCCCCAAAAAATGCATCAAATATGATAAGCAGTCATTTATTTTCGATGAACATCTATTTAAGGGAGTGAGAGAGAGTTATTTTCACTAACAAGCACTAATAAGGAATGTCCTCAAACAAAAAAATTTCAATCAAATCCAATGTGGTGCTAAAACTTTTCGGAAATGTCTTCTAATATGCAAATCAATCACTAAGATGTCTCTTTATTGTTTGTGTGTGAATAATGATTAATTCAAAGTGACACTTCTTCTGCCAATTATCCTTTTGGATCAAGGAAACTCATACAAGCATAAGCAGGTTTCATACAAACAATACACCCTCTTGTTGTGATCAAAAACAAGGAGAAAAAAAGAAAACAAAGAAAATCAAGAATTTCACACAAAAGAGAGATGTTGAAGAACAATGACCTCAACAAAAGACAAATGAAGAGATTCATAGACTTCTGATGTCCTTCACCAGAGTTTCTTGCTCAGTCAAAAAGGAGAGAAAAAATAGTGTATTGATTTCAAACTCCCAACAACAGAAAGACTCAAAAAAATAAATGAAGAAGGCCACAAAATCTAAACAACAAGGTATTTGTTCCTTAGAAGGAAGGATGTCAAAGTTCAGTGGGAAGAAATCATTGACTCACAGAGAGGCTCAACAAGTGAAACACAGAAACTGGACCCTGAAAAAGAAATTCTGGAAAGGTTTTTTGCCAAAAGAGGGCTGGCGCTCTGGTGTAAAGGGAACCAAGCATTATAGCACTCTGTATAACACATCCAGGGAGCTCTGACACTCTATCAACACAGCCACAAGAGCGCCAGGCTTAAAAATCTCATGAAAATGTCAAAAAATCCAAAATTTTAGTCGAATTTTGGCAATCAAGCTGAGTGTGATGGGGTAAGGAGTCAATCAGCACATGAAATCAAGAAAAAAGGGGTGAACAAGGTCTAAAAACAATCAAAGGGTAAGAAAAGGTCTATGAGGAAAAAATCAAAACCAAAATTTTCGATTCGATTCTCCCCAGTGGAGTCGCCAGTTTCTGTTGAAGGAAAATCTCCCTGCGGACAAGTAGATCTCCTCAAAGAGCTAGACTCTTAACTCTACGACAAAAAGTTCTTATCATGGTCATTAACTTCCTTTTAGATCTAGGTGGACTAGTGTGTGAGGAGGAAGGGGGAAAGAAGTACCTTTTACCGGTGTTTGTCCCTGCACGCTCCGAGTTGAGCTCCAATCTTTCGATCCTCAATAAGCCCTGTAGACAAACAAAGTACGACCACTTCCTACTCTATCAAGATTAGTCCGAAATAGGTCTATCTACTAAAGAGACAAATTCATGTGAGATTGAACAAGAATTAGAAAGAAACAGGCCAAGCCAATTATATTAATGAGGACAAAACATTGCTTACAGTCGTAGATGGATTGCAGCAGCTTCGTCAAGTCCTCCTTGTCTACCCCTTGCTCAAAAGATCCATGATCCGAATGATGATAGCTTAACCAATTGCTCCCTATGAGATCATAGGTCTCTTGCTTCCAAAATATCTCTGTTCCAGCACCACTTATAAGATCATCAGTTTTGTGTGATTCTCCCTTTTCCTTCCTCTTTCACCATGAGAAAGCTTTCTTATATAACCTTAGAGAGGCTCAACAACTTGTGATATCTTTAGGGTGACTTGAGGATTTTCCTCCTTCAGTTAGGGATCTTCCCTAAGATCATGGCTTGATTGAGGATTCGAACTCAAGTAACTTCTAAGAATGAAAGGATCCTTCCTCCATTCATCTCAACAACTCAACTTCTGCCTAAAATAGGTAGCGCTCCCTCAAAAGGGGCATCAGAGTGCTGTAGCGCTCCCCAGTAGGCTTAAGGGGGGTGCCAACACTCCTAAAGACACCAACGCTCCTCCAAAAGGGCCAAAGAAGATTTATAATGCTCCCAGACAGTGTAAGGGGGAGCGCCAACACTCCCAGAAGAGGTATAGAGGAGCGCTCCCCTCCAAAAACTCATTTTTTGGGGTGCTTTCAAATGGAAAAAGGTTTATAAGCCTGCTGACTCATTTCTCCTCTTCCAAATCAAATGTTTGATGTGTTTCAAATGTCCTTCTCATGTGGTTATAGGCACGACATAGGCATCATGGCAGTATGCTTTCTTTAACACTTGCGACAATTGTGAGCAAAATGCGACACTTGCGACCTTTGTAATGACGACACTTGGGACACTATCAAAGTGAGTATTTTTTATGTGTAACAAAGAGGACCTTGGTCAGGTTGGTCATTGAGTATTGGTATGATATTTTTGTTATAGCTCTATTGTGGAGAGAGAGGATTGTATTGTGAGATCTTCAGCTATGTGCAAAGGTCGAGTCCTATAGCTAGGTGCACAGGAATGGAAGAGAAAGAGAGAGAAGAAAGAAGATCTGCTAGCTGAGAGCACAGATAAGAACTATATGATTTACCTTAATTAAGCATAATCATAGTTTTGTGGATGTAGCCCTAGGGAGAGGGTGAACCACATACATCTTGTGTCGAATGTGTGAGTTTTGCTTTGATCTTGTTATTGTCATACTGTTATTTGTATTTCTGTAGTAGATCAGATCTATAGTGTGTGGAGTAGATCTAGTTGAATAAGTGACATATACATGCAGAGTTATTTTATAGTAGATCCACTTGATATTCCCCTGGTTGTAGACATCTCTATCTTGCAACCCTCTCATAGATTCTTCAGGTGAGACTGCATCTGCTTCGCAGGTGCTGCCAAAAGGGCCAGTAGATAGGGCTAGTTTGTGCACTCTTGGAGTGAACCTTGAGTCTGCCCCTGTGCCAACAAATGGTTCTGTTGCCGGGATGAGAATCCATGTAAGGGAATGTGAAGGTGGTTCCCATCGAAGAAAGAAATTCAGAAGTGGATAGAGGATCAAGATAGGGACTTCAATGAAGCCCAAAATAAAAACCCTAAGCTAAGTACTAAAGGTTGGCTACAGAGACACATCTTCACTGATATTCACAAGATCTTCTTTGGAGGAATCCATCAAGAGCTATACGAGTGATTAGCTAAGTTAGCCAATACCCATATTGAGATCAAAAATAGACCTCGTGTGGTCTGGATGACAGATTTGATTAATAAGATTAAGAGAGTCGACAATGATGTATCAAGGCCTGTAGATCACTGGTTCGATAGTACCATTGGAGGGTATATCACTAAAAATTTTGTTGACAAAACAAAATCATATAGCCAGGCCGAGAGATACTTCTTAAAAGGACCCTGTGGAAAATGTTTACAATTTCTAAAGCTAAGAATCAAGATGTTGTTGCATGAAAAGAACATCTTGAAAATATAGTAGATTGGTTGGATCCAAAAAGGCTAATGTTCAAGAATTCAGATAGCGACAACAACACAGAAGTGGGACATACGTGCAGTGGGAGAGTATTTTGAGCGGTTCACCTTGAGAACCTGTTCAAACAAAACTATGAAGACGAGGGTTTCTATAGTGGAGAAGAGGCAGATCTGACAGACGAAGAGCATTCAGAACCCACTAAAGCAGAGGAAGAGGAAGCTGAAGAACTTTGCCAGAATGAACCAGAAACATCAAGAACTACGCAGACCATTGAAGTAAAAAATATCAATCCTTCTGTTATTTTAGAAATGCTAATTAATCAGAATATTCTGAATCACCAGAGTCTGCAGACTACTATTACTAGTAGTTCAGTATCTACTTAGACAGGAAACCTAGGCAGCTCTATGGCAGACGAGATGAGGCTCCCTATCTATAAAGGAGATGGATCTGAAGATCCTGATCAACACTGGTTCATGTGCAAGGTCGTATGGAACATTAAAAATATTACCAATGAAGTTATTAAAAGAAACTAGTTTAGCACTACCTTGAGGGATCGCGTGCTCATCTGGTACATGAAGCTTGTCCAAGGCATAGATGATTTTAGGGGCGAAATTTCACCCATGGGCGAAATTTAGGGGCTTCCAATTTTTTATTGGGCGATTTTTTTGTATTAAAGTGATTTTTTAAAAATTATATCATTATCCCGTAATTTATTTTAGGGGAAAAATCGTGTACAGGGTTAGCCCTTGTTTTTAGGGGAGATAGAGGAAAAAAAATTATATTTCGCCTCTAAAATTTGGAGGGACAAGCTTCCATTAGCCAAATTTCTAGAAGTATGGGAATTTTTGATAGCTTCTTCGCCCAGGTATTTGGTAAACTCGAGGTTTATGGTTTAATTCGCCCAGATTTTGTGGTATGGGCACTGGGTAGCTACATTTTGGCCCTCCCACCTAGTATAAATTGGTATAAATTGTATGGCATCAATTTAAAATAATAGCTTTGTTACTTGTCTGGTTCGTTCATGAGAACTACAGAGTCTACTAAAATCCCAAAGGCCTGATTTACACATATTGAATTTTCGAGTTTATTTCCCGAACGGAATTTGGAAAGAGGGCAAGCCGCAAGAGATGCTAGTGGATCATGGTGGAGCCGCCTGTTCAGAGCAGAAGAAAGTTAGAAACTAGAATTTGTTACAATTATTAGCCTGGTGGTCCGTGGAGCTGCCTGTTCAGTGTTCAGAGCAGAAGAAACTTGGAAGGTTCTGCGCGAGGGCACTGTCTCCTCACCTCAACGTTAAGCAGGTAGCTTTACAGATTTGTTTCAAATTCAAAGCCAAATTCATCTTTTCTTGTTTATGTAGACCCTTGTTCATTACACAAGATATCCCTATTCACAAGATATCCCTATTCTCATCATGACCTTTTGGGTTCTAGATGGGGGGTTTTTTACTCCAATTTTATGAAGGGGAACGATCGCACTTGCTTTCCCCAACAATTTTCCTGTATATTACCTAAAGACTTAGCCTTTCTCTTCTGCGTCTTTAGTCTCTCTTTTATCTCCTTGTATGAGTTTTTTTATTCCTCTTGAAATATCAGAAAAAAAATTACTAGAACTAGGTCCAAATGTGCCTCAGAAATTTGGTCTATTTTTTGCTGAGATATGCCCTTTATAACAGCCTCATTACAGACCTCATATATACTCACAAAAATAGACTAAATCAAACCTTAACTTGCCTCAGAAATTCTCCTTAAAACATCACTCAAACTCTATGGTTTTGGGGCTGCTATTAGGACTCTTCTGCAGTTATGACAACCCTTAATGACTGCCCCAAGAACTCCCCCAAAATTCAGTGACTAATCTTTATGAAACTGTTGTCTACCTCATACTTTTTAGACTCCTACAAAAATAGACCTGTGGCTTCCTTTCCATGCTGACCATAAAACTTTAATCAAGGCTATGCCTGCCTTGATATGCTTCAGATCTAATCAAACTTGTCTCATAAATTCACTGCCTCAGATATAATCAAACTCCCCTTGATGCTTTGAATTTTTTGACATTAAAACAGACCTTGAGATCGCACTGAACAACACTACACTTGTCTCAGATATGGCCTTAATACACCTCAGATTTGGCCTTAGAATAGGCCTCTAGAATTCACCTCAAATCTGATCAAAAGTTCACTTGAGATATATCTCAAATCTGCCCTTCAAATTGCCTTTAGAAAATTCCTAAACTTTCCTAGATATACTTCAGGAAATTAACTTGATATGCCTGTAAATTAATTCAAAAACAAGACCACAAACTTTGATCTGGAACTCGGCTAGAAGCGCTCCTATAGCAGAGCTGAAGTTTGATTGGATACTACTTTGAAAACTCGGATTTATTCCTCTTGAAATATCAGAAAAAAAATTACTAGAACTAGGTCCAAATGTGCCTCAGAAATTTGGTCTATTTTTTGCTGAGATACGCCCTTTATAACAACCTCATTACAGAACTCATATCTACTCACAAAAATAGACTAAATCAAACCTTAACTTGCCTCAGAAATTCTCCTTAAAACATAACTCAAACTCTGCGGTTTTGGGGCTGCTATTAGGACTCTTCTGCAGTTATGACAACCCTTAATGACTGCCCCAAGAACTCCCCCAAAATTCAGTGACTAATCTTTATGAAACTGTTGGCTACCTCATAGTTTTCAGACTCCCACAAAAATAGACCTGTATCTTCCTTTCCATGCTGACCATAAAACTTTAATCAAGGCTATGCCTACCTTGATATGCTTCAGATCTAATCAAACTTGTCTCATAAATTCGCTGCCTCAGATATAATCAAACTCTCCTTGATGCTTTGAATTTTTTGACATCAAAACAGACCCTGAGATCGCACTGAACAGCACTACACTTGTCTCGGATCTGGCCTTAATACACCTCATATTTGGCCTTAGAATAGGCCTCTAGAATTCACCTCAAATCTGATCAAAAGTTCACTTGAGATACATCTCAAATCTGCCCTTCAAATTGCCTTTAGAAAATTCCTAAACTTTCCTAGATATACTTCAGAAAATTAACTTGATATGCCTGTAAATTAATTCAAAAACAAGACCACAAACTTTGATCTGGAGCTCGGCTAGAAGCGTTCCTATAGCAGAGCTGAAGTTTGCTTGGATACTACTTGCTACATTTCTAGACAGTGTATATTACAATGTCTGAACTTACACATAATTGGATTTTTATCATGAAAGTAGTGAATCAAGTCATTTTGGACATCATAATGTATATTCACTTATATTTTATAAAAAGCATCCATGCCATTAGTATTGACCCTAAGAATGGCCACTTCTTGTACAATGCCATAGTCAGGTAAATGCAAGTGTCATGGAGATTAAG
>JASDQU010503009.1:4668-14994 GCA_032191745.1 Picea mariana | reverse complement strand
CATTTGTAGATGGAAACACCTTTTGTTTAATTGGCCTATGAAAACTATTATTTGTAGAACTATAACAGATGTACTGAAATGTTGGTTGACTTTATTGTAGTAGATGTAGTGAATGTTGATGTTGGTTGACTTTATTGTAGCAGAGTAGTGAATGTTGACAATGTTGTGAACTCCACTTGTAGATTGAAACACATTTTGCAATTGGCCTATACAAAATGCTCTTTGTCAATTTTGGACGACTTTACTGTAGTAGATGTGGTGAAATGTTGTGTGAAGTCCATTTGTTTACCCAACACCACTCGCCAATATTTTACAAGATTTTAGAATTCAGTGAAAGATTCGCCAATATTTTACAAGATTTTATAATTCAGTGAAATATTTGCCAATATTTTACAAGATTATATAATTGACTAAAATATTCGCCAAAAAATTATATATACATTTTATATTATTGATAAAATAGCCCTCAACTTTTCCTATGTATCTTGGGGATCCACCCATTTATTATACATATAAATTTAGGGGGGGTTCTTAAAATCACCCCTGGTCCAAGGACTTGCACAACCTAAGCCACTAAATGAGATCAAGAATGCGTTGGTTGTAGAGTTTAAAAAACCTAAGTCGGAGTCACAATGTATTACTGAGATGAAGGAGATCAAGCAAAAGGTAGCTGAACCTATTTGGGAGTTCGATCATAGATTCAAGACCCTAACAAGCCGATTGACTTTTAAGATCCCAGATGAGTAGAACAAAGAATGGTTCATCGCTGCTCTTTTACCACACATGTTCCCCTGATGCAGTAGAATATTTCATCGTACGCAAAAGCTTTGGAGATCACCATGAAGCTTGAATCAACACCTATGGGAGAATCTAGCTCAGGCATGAGCCAGATCTTGAGCCAGCTGACTAGTTTATCTCTACAGGTCAAGGATATGAAGAAGGACAAGAAGAAGGACAAAAGAGAAGAGATATGGTGTGTAAGATGCAGATTCAAAGGTCTTGATAAAGAACATTGTCCCCTGTTTCATGAATATTTTTCCTTGGGAGTGCCAAGCCCCTGGAAGCAAGTTAACTTGCCCTAGTGTGAAGTATGCAGAAACTGACATCACCCTAGTGAGTGCCACTATATGCAGAAGTATGTTCAAACACCCACAAACTTGTAATGCACATTGTGTAATTTCGTAAGGCATGATGATAAAGATTGTAGGGCCTTTGACCTAATGCATGAAAGATCAAGAGACATATACAAGATCCAAGGTGAAGTACATCAAGAAGGAAACACTCCGCAGTACACTCTCCAGGGAGAGGAAATTTCAATTCTCACGATGGATACAGAGGATGAGGACGAGGAGGAGGTATGGGTCGAGGCCGAGGACAAATAATTTGTTACAATTGCACATAGCCAGTACAATTAGCAAGGGACTACCAAAACCCTTGCACAACCTGCAGTTATTGCAATTCCTTTGAGCATGTCATTAAGTATTGCCTTGTGTTGCTAACCAAGCTTCAGGAAAGACGAGAACCTCAGCAGAACCCTTAAGTACAAATGATGTATGATGAACCTCGCGGAGCAGACCCTAGAGTTGTTGTTATCACTTGAGGAGGCTCTGCTACAGAAGAAGACATAGAATCCCAAGGAAATATTGTAGATGACCATAGAGTCAGGAAAGCTATAGAGAAGACCCCAACATTCGATGCTAAGAAAGAAAGACAGATATTTGAGGACGCAAGAACATAGTTCAAAGGAGATCAAGGCTCTTCATCAAATAGACAACCAGAAATCAAAGAATATGGCATGCCTCAGGCATTTGATCAGTCTACATCGCCAACAGAAGGAAAAGAGGTAAGAAAACTCATGGAATTCTTGTGCACTTGTGTTAATTTGATTCAAGATAAAAGCATTGTACAAGAACTACAAAACTTAATCAGGAAGTATGTGCTAGGAAATATAGATTCCTTATTAAATAGGGCAGTGCACCAAATTGGGAAAAGGAGAAGGAAAGATAAAGAATTACACCTGAATGCTCAAATGGGAGAATATGATATAGACTATCTGGTCCTCGACTTAGTGTCGGAGGTCAATGTCATGACGAAGCAAACCTGGGCACTGATGGGAAAACCCAAGTTGATCTACTCCCCTATCAAGCTTTGCATGGCTAACCAACAATTTATCATCCCATTTGGATGATTGGAGCATGTCCTTGTGGACATCAATGGAGTTAGAACCTTTGATGACTTTGAGGTAATTGAAATTGTTGATGACAACTACCCTTACCTTGCATTATTAGGAATTGATTGGGCCTTCAACAATTCTACTGTTGTTGATCTAAAGAAGAGGCATATAACATTTGAAAGAGATGTCCTTAGGTTCATTACACCCTTAGATCCAGATGATGGTCCTCGATACACAGAGCCTATCAGAGAAGAACACCAGGCATATGAACTGGAAAACATCTACAAACTAACAACCAGACAACAAGATTATATCAATCCTATAGCCGATGGGAATCTGATTTGGCGAAGTGACAACGCATGTTCATCAGACTCAGAAGAAGCCTTGGAGAAATGACATAACTAGATGTATGAAGTCTCTACCAGAAGATGTGCTAGACTAACCAGAGAGGTTCGTAGGATCGACACAACAATGAGTACCCACATTTGATGGGTTGAACCCTTTAGAAAAATTCCTATCAGAGTTTGAGACAAGTGCACCAAAACAACAGAGGTTGTTGGCAATGGATGAGGCCATGAAATACACACCAACAAGATGGTGGGGGATGCACAAAGGAAACATCACAGACTAGACACAATGTCGAACTTTGATGACAGCGCAGTTCTCAGCACAAGCAGTAAGCTACAAAGTGAGGTACACAGGTCAAAGTTTCCCAAAGTACCATGTATGAAGCCACGAAGAGGCCTGGAGTGACATTCCTTGAGAACAATGGGTGCACATATTCATTAACACGCTGGACACGATCCCTATCAACTGGTACCTTCAAGTGGAGTCGCGCCTCGTCATTTCAGATTGGGAAGGTATGATCCAAAATTTTGTAACCACCTTTTTGTTTGAAACTGAATTTCCTTCAGTATACCAAGCATTATATATTGTGAGACAAAAAGTATTTAATGAAGCATCTATCCCCCCTTTGGAGCAACAAGAGGATGAATGGACTGCACCATTCTAGAAATTGCAAGGATTTTACAATATTAATGCCGATGAAGATGATGATCCGAGGAAGGCAAGCATCACTGAGACAGAAGGCCATGGAGATGTGGAAGGACCAGAATTTGAGCTGCCATTCATAGGACAGTCGATCAAAATAAAGAAATTCAATATTGGGACAGAGGAAACACCAAAGCTTGCCAATGCTGGAGATTATTGGGATGCTGCTACCATTGATAAGATTACAGAGTTATTGCACAAATATTAGGACTTGTTCCTGAAAAAATTCACTGATATGAAGGAAATCAAAAGGCCTATGGGTGAGATGAGGATACCTTTGAAACCATATGTGAATCCAGTCAAGGAAAGACCTTACAGATTGAACCCGAAATACAAGGAAAAAGTGAAGATCGAGCTCCACAAAATGCTAGAAGCAGGGATTATTAAACCTATCAAGGAGTCAGAGTGGATCAACCTTATGGTGGTGCAAGACAAGAAGACAAGTGAGATCAGGATCTATGTAGATCTCAGGAAGATGAATGATGCTTGTTTGCATGACCCTTTTCCTACACCATTCACAGACGAAGTGTTGGATAACGTGGGAGGCTAGGAAGTATATTCTTTCACAGATGGTTTTTCAGGATACCATCAAATCCGCATTGCCAAGGAGGACCATCATAAGACTACGTTTTCCATAGAGTAGGGATCCTACCAATATATAGTAATGCCATTTGGATTGAAGAATGCCCTAGCCATCTTTTCCAGGGTGGTGGTCGAATCATTCAAAGACCTTTTGCATAAATTTTTTGAAGCATACTTTGATGACTGGACTATTTTTAGTTTGTTGAAAAAACATATTGAATGTGTAAGGCTAATGTTGGACAAATGCAGGCAATGTCAAATTTCTTTGAACCTGAAGAAATGAATTTTCTTCTCACCACTTGGAGTGCTATTAGGACATATTGTATGCAAGGACATATTGTATGCAAGCAAGGATTGTTTGTTGACCCATCTAAAATTGCAATTATAGTTGATTTTCCACCTTCTACTTTAGTCAAACAATTGCGCACTACACTGGGCCATATTGGATATTACAAGAAATTTATCAAAGGATATGCCCAAATTACAGCACAAATGGAGAAGCTGTTGAATAAGGACTGCCAGTATGAGTGGACAGATGAATGTCAGCAGAGCTTCGACACATTGAAACAGAAGATGGTTACATCACCCATTCTGGTTTTTCCAGATTGGAGCAAAGAATTCCATGTGCATGTCAATGCATCTTCTATTGCCTTAGGGGGCAGTACTGACACAAACTAGAGAAGGGGACATTGATCATACATTAGCTTTTGCCAGCAGGAAGCTATCCACAGCTGAAGTTAATTACACCACTATAGAGAGAGAGGGACTAGCTATGGTGTATGCGCTACAAAAATTCCGCCACTACTTGTTGGGAGGACACTTTAAAATGTTTACTGATCACTTCATGCTTAAGTACCTAGTCAACAAGCCAGTGTTGGGGGGGTGAATATGCAAATGGCTTCTGATGTTTCAAGAATATGATTTTGAGATCATAGTTAAGCCAGGAAGAATGAACAAGGGCCCATACCACTTATCAAGGTTGGAACATGGTGAAGAACCCACCAGTTTGGAGGATACATTACCAGATGCACAATTGCTTACCATTAGAAAAATTGATGACGACTTTGAAGACATAGTCCAGTTCCTATCAACATGAATGTCTCCAAGTGAGTATACAATTCCTCAGAAGAAACAGCTAGTGGTGCGTGCTATAGAATTTTCACTTATAGTTGGATAGTTGTACAAAATGGGACCAGGTGAAATATTAAGGAGGTGTATTATGGAGACAGAGTGATCATTGATCCTTGCAAAATCTCATGAAGGCATCGTAGGAGGACATTACGCAGGGAAAGAAACTGCACAGAA
The DNA here is from genome assembly GCA_032191745.1 of Picea mariana. Taxonomy (NCBI): domain Eukaryota; kingdom Viridiplantae; phylum Streptophyta; class Pinopsida; order Pinales; family Pinaceae; genus Picea; species Picea mariana. The sequence continues at coordinate 9,884 of JASDQU010503009.1, read as the reverse complement.
GGTTATGCGAGCTGGCCTATGCTGGCCTACCTTACACAAAGATGCTAAAGAATATGCCAGATCCTGCGATGTATTCCAACGAGTTGGGAAACCATCCAGAAGAGATGAAATGCCATTGGCACCACAGTTGATCCTGCAAGCATTTGAGAAGTGGGCCATTGACTTCGTAGGACCTATAAACCCACCAGAGAAGCGCAAAGGAGAAAGGTACATCATCACTACGACCGAATACTTAACTAGATGGGTTGAAGCCAGAGCAGTCAAGGACTGTAGTGCAACTATAGCTACGCATTTTATATTTGATGACATAATAACTAGGTTTGTATGCCTTAAGATCCTTATGAGTGATAAAGGTACACACATCATCAATAAGACAATTGAAGCCCTGACTAAAGAATTTGCAGTCCACCATCATAAGAGTACACCTTACCATCCATAAGAAAATGGGATAGTTGAAGCATTCAACAAGATCTTGGAGACAATATTGACAAAGATTTGTAGTGTGAATAGGGATGACTGGTATTTAAGAGTACCCACAGTACTATGGGCTTATAGAACCACTTGCAAAAAATTAACAATGAAGACCCCTTTCAAGTTGGTTTATGGTCTTGAAGTTGTTGTCCCGATGGAATACTTAGTACCAAGATTAAGAATTGTTTCATTTATAGACATGGATGATTCTGGCACTATTTAGGAGAGGATCACACAGTTGGTTTAACTAGAAGAAGACATATTCATTGCAGGATTCCATCGGCAAGTTCAGAAGGAACGAGAAAAGGCGTATCATGATAGGCACATCAAGAAGAAGGCCTTCAAGCAAGGTGATTTAGTACTGGTGTATGACAGTAAGTTTATCAAGCACCCTGGGAAGTTCAAAATGCATTGGCTTGGGCCATATGAAGTTGTCTATGTCACAGAAGGAGGAGTTGCGCAACTGAAAACATTAAAGGGAGAGTCGAAAGAAGGATTGGTGAATGGGAGTCGGTTGAAGTTGTATTATGACAACCAAGTGCCTCGCAGCTCTCATTAAAAGCATGAGGAAAAGCGTCTAGGTACCAGGTGCAGTTGAAACTGGGTACCAGACATAGAAAATACATTATGCACAAGGATGGAAAGGAGGCATAAATCAGGAAGCAAGGGTTGCACTGCGCAGTCTAAAGTCGAAGTAAAACAAGAGGATCAGATCTGAGGTACCTCAGGATTAGTCACAAGTGAGTGTTGGGGGCCTATTGGCCCTTGGTTATGAAGGGAAGCGAAGAAAAATGAAGGAAAGGTAAATAGCGGGCTTCACGAGAGACATAGTAACTATCACTAAGTCAAAGTGAGCAAAAGAGCAGGAAAGATGGAGCGAAGTGTGGGAAAGAAAGCCGTTGGATGAGGAGATCAGGGATGATAGATCAACAAGGAAGAAGGATCATGGAAAACTTAGTAAGTAGAGAAAGTGATCATTATATGCTTTGGAGCACCACGCGATGAAGAAGGAAAGACAGGCTAGCGAAGCCTAGAAAAAGATTGTCAAGTTGACCTAGGGTTTTAGACACCTAGGGTTCTGGTATCTAGGGTATTGGCACTTAGGTTTCGACCTAATGTTGTCGGTGAGGGATTGTAATGTATAAATAAAGGTCAAGAGGACCTGGGTCGGGTTGTTTATTGAGTATTGGTATGATATTGTTGTTATAGCTCTATTGTGGAGAGAGAGGATTGTATTGTGAGATCTTCATTTGTGTGCGAAGGTTGAGTCCTGCAGGTGGGTGCGTAGGAAGGGAAGAGAAAGAGAGAGAAGAAAGAAGATCTGCTAGCTGAGAGCATAGATAAGAATTGTATGCTTTACCTTAATAAATCATAAGCACAGTTATGTGGATGTATCCCTAGGGAGAGGGTGAACCATTTTCATCTTGTGTCGAATGTGTGAGTGTTGCTTTGATCTTGTTATTGTCATACCGTTATTTGTATTGTTGTAGTAGATCAGATCTATGGTGTTTTGAGTAGATCTAGTTGAATAAGTGACATACACATGTAGAGTTATTTTATAGTAGATCCACTTTATATTCCCCTGGTTATAGACATCTCTGTCCCGCAACCCCCTCATAGCTGCTTCGGGTGGGACTGCATTTGCTTCACAGGTTTTTTCGAAAGGGCCAGTAGCTAGGGCTTGTTGGTGCACTCTTGGAGTGAACCCTAGGTCTACCCCTGTGCCAACATTCACTGAAGTGGAGAAGTTATAATGTCCCAAAACTTATGCTATCCTTACACTTGGCTTTATTTGATAATTAGGATAGATCCTGAATTGAACTAACGGTTGAGAGCTCACTTGAATTTTCTCCATCAAATCTGTCGGCTCTACATTCCAGATCGAATCTTTATCCAAAAGGTGGGAAACCATCTAAATCTCCTTCTTGAGATCTTTCAGTTGAGATCTAATTCTTCCCAACCTATGACTTCCCCTCAATCTGGCATTCCTGAATTGTCCTGAAAACTACATCAACGAACAAGACTCCTCCTTGATTCAATGGTTGTGATTACTCCCGAAATTCAAAAAGGGAACAATCATGATTACTACACAATCCTTTGCATAGATTTACTTAATTTCAAAACTTGGTGTCGAATTCACTCAATCGCACCTTCTCTCATGTTCTTTTTCTGCATTCATCCACCTTAGAGATTATCTGGTAATATGAGGGACTCCTCTGTTTCTCACGCTATGTCTCCTGATTAACCTACTACGTTATCTCTCCTAAGGTTTAGTATCTCACAGACATATTTGATCTTATTGATAATGACCATACCATAATACCATGTCCGACACTGAACATTTTGGCCCTCTTTGACATCAATGCCAACACCATAACATCATGTCCAACATGTGCATCCGATGCCCATAAATTAACACTAAAATTACCGAAATAAAATAATTCAGAAGAAACAAAAATCAACAAAACTTACCATGCTACGAAAATTTTATAAAAAAAATTATGTTTATTGAAAGTAAACAAAGATAAATAATCAATTAGTAACAAAGATAAATTTTATGTGATTAGTAGAATGAAATCACATACCTGAAATTTCTTTTTTGTAGATTTGCATGTGCTCTACGGATCCCTTCCAAAATTGTCTCTTCAAAAATCTATACCCATTCCAAAGCCTTCGGTGGTAAGCATCTCTTCCACAAATGTTCCCTCTAAATTCTTCCGAAATATTAAATAATGCATAGTGTTTTAACTTATTAACAAATACATTTCAAAAATGAAATTTCCTTTGTTTTTCCGTTGTGTTTATTCATTATATATAGCGTACTAGTACACTACAAAGCATACCAATACACTTTACATGTAAAAACACTTAGTAAAATATATATTTAAAAAAAAAATTGTCATCAAATCAGTGCGCCACACAGATTAATGTGTCTCGATGCATATATATGTCAAAAATGTATTGATGCCAATTTTAGCAAAAAAATAGAAATGTAAACCTCTGCAGTTAAAATTTACAATTTTTTTTTTTTGTAGAGGTTCTAACAAACGTCATCGTTCAACGCATTTCATATTGTAGCACACTAGTGAGTAAGAAAATAACTAAAAGCACCAATAAAGTTTCATATCAATTTCATGCACATATTGACGATGGTTTGGATTAAATGAAGGGAAAAGAAAGTTATGATATCAAATAGCCAATACATTAGACTCCAAATCATTCCATATCATTGAAAGTTTATAAACGTCTCCCACTCCATTTGAGGTCTATATTTTATTTATAATTCATTTATCTAATTTATTTTATGTCATTTATGCACGTGCATTTGAATAATTGTTCATTGAATGTTTTAGGATCATAAATCAGGATCGAGTTCAAATGCACAAGATATTCCACTAGTGCAAAAAATGTCACTATCTTGTATTAGGAGAAAGATATTGAAATCAATTTTTTGATGAAAATGGACAGTTGCTTCACCCTACCAATTGTAACATGCCATCTTCGAGTAATCTCTATCCTGGATCAATGGTGTTACACTATGAATTGGATCTCTTTTATGACATGCCAATGGTATTTGGTTGTTCAAAGTGTAAATGGTTGAAGAAGAACCCTTGACGTGTCACATTGTCCCATTATATTAATGATCGATTACTCAATGTTGATGCAAGATCAAAGACCGAGGTTCTCGGAGGTTACCAATGAAGGTACCACTGTACTCTAGTATTTCTAGAATATTCAACTTTTTAGCAAGGGAAGGAGGTCTCACCCGAAGTGCAACCGAGACTTTGTGTGATAAAGTGAGTTACATAGGACACCACATCATAGTACAGTTCCATACTTAAATGCAAAGATATTATAGAATCATAAGTCTTAAACTAGTAAAGACGGTGAACAGTCTATGTTTCACAATGTTAAAGGAAACACATACAATACACAATTTTTTGAAACAGTAACACAATTAGTGAATACACACAATAGGACATATTACACAATAAAGATAACATGCATTCATCCACATGTTGAAAATTTTTGAGTATCTGAATGTTACACATTATTTTCGTCATCACTATGACCGTTAATGATGTAAACCTATCTGTAGTCTTCAGAGGGGTTAGTGGCCTGAGTTCCTAAAGAAGGAAGGGAGAAGAACTTTTCCTGAAAAAAGAAGTTGCATTTTCCTTTGTAAAAACCCTATAAAATGGAATTTCACAGGTTGCTATATAGGCAGGGTGCGACAATGCCTAATTCTGGTAGGTTACACCATAGCTGGGTTGCGAGAGGTTCACAGGTTGCTCTATAGGCAAGGTGCAAGAATGCTTACACGTGGGAAAAACGAGCATTTTCTCAAATCTTCTAGAAGGAGAAACTTCCATGGTGAGGTGGCATCTGAATGGTTTGGATCTTACTCTCTTTCATGATTTAGTGGGATCATCCTAACCTCCTCACCTTATCCTCTTCAACTTATAAAAGGAGAGGAGATCTCATGGAGAAAGCTAGCTTTGGTTAGCTTGGAGCCTTTAGGATTGGCTAAGTTGGATTTGGCTTGGAAATATTAGCTTGGTTAGAGTGGTTTTGAGTTTTTCCTTTGTCAAGATAGATTGTGAATACTATCAAATCCATGGTCTCAAAATCCTTGGAGCAAGAAGTGTGTGGGGAATGAAGGACAGTTGGAAGGGACCTTACGACATCAAGGCCATGGTTGTAATATCTCTTTCACATTTAATATGATACAATAATATGATTCT
>JASDQU010503008.1:47239-59973 GCA_032191745.1 Picea mariana | reverse complement strand
ATCAATGTTTACAAAAAATAGTACAACCTGTACAATATCTGTAGGTAGGTGAACCACCTCACCCCTATAAGTACAAAATCGGTGTCACAACACCATATACAAAATGGGATTGAAAGCCTATAAAAATACAGACATACATATACAAAGGAACTCAAGGCACCTCTAGGGCTCCACCATGTAGTCCTCTCTCTGGAGGAGGTACCTCACTAGCTAGGGGTCCCTCAGGGCCTGGGGACAGCTGCCCAGTCATAGCCACCCCCGCCACATCTTCTTTGTGGATCAGGGTCCACAGCTCCGTCGGAAGGCCCACACACTGCTCCAGGATTCCCTCAGCTTGGATACGTGTCCACATTCCCTCAAGAACCCCCTGTAGTACCGCCTCCAATCGGTGGTGGAAATCCTCAAACTCCCCCCCGACCCCCACCGGAGGAGCATGTGAAGGCCCTACACCTGGGTCCTCAAAACGATGTCTCCTACCTGATCTCTCATCATCGGCTAGCCTTGCACCAACCTCATCCCACCGCTGTCTCTCCCATGCCCATGGATCCTCCTATGGTGGTCTCATAAGCTCCGAAAGAGTCGGCACTCTGACCAACTCAACCTCTCACCCGCAAAGTCCCACATCTACACACATAACACAAATTATAGAATCAACATCCATCCATACATAAAACATATGCTATACTATCTAAAAATCAAAACCATCAAATTAATGTACCTCTGCGATCAAACACCTCTCTAGGGGGTAGCACCATATCTGGGTCCTCCCAGAAGTCCACCCCACTATACGGGTATCGAAGAATGATCTGTGTTATCTGACGTCACACCCATGCAACATCAGCCGTAAAGTAATGGCCACCCTCCCCACCCCCATGACGAACCAAAATCATTGCCCACCACCTTAGTCATGGCTCTCGTACACCAGGTGCGTCCAATAACACTCTCGGGCACAACATCGACACCCTCTCCAAAAACCAAGCTACCAAGACTGAACCAAAGGAAAACTCCCCCGAGTCTGCAGCTCAACACCTATTGAGCTACCCCACCATCTTGGCATGTAGCATCAACCCCCAGGAAAAGTGCTCATCGCTCAATGCCCTCTGCATGATCTTCAGTTGTCTGCCACTGATCCACTGAGTAGCAAGAGACCCATAAACCCTCATAATCATCGATGCAATGCATTGATGCACAAGGGAATCCATCACCCCTATCCTCACCATGGAACCTGACATAAATTCCTCTCAAGTACAATAGGTCCAAGCCAAGACAACCAATTGTCCATCCCCGGGTAGCATGGGCTCCGTCAGTAGCAGGGTTCCCCAAAAAGGGAGCCCAGTCAAAAAATACACATCCTCCATCACAGAGAATGCGAGATGCTCACCTCGTACAATGAAGAACTGCAGATCAGGGCTCCACATTGATATTAGGAATTGTAGTAGGTACTCCTATGCCTACACCAGTGAACACTCAAAAAACTTTAGCAACCCACAGGCTGCCAAAGGGCCCCATACAAACGGCTCCTCATCTCTCACCACCTCTCTCAGGTGTGCCCAGTCTCTCTCCCTCCAATGGACTGGCATCATGACATGGTCACCTGCATCCACACATACAATATTTTATCATTCATCACAGCCCATAAAAACACCAAAATCTCCAAAAAAGATAAGTTTTTGCACCCTTCAGCTTTGCCTCAAGGGCGCGTATTTTTTCCCCACAAGCGTGGACATATGCACGCCTATTCATACCACAGTTGCACACTCATGCACGACTGTCGTCAATATAGGGGCACACTCATGCACCCCTGTCACACACACAGACGCTCATCCTAGTGCACTTATTCGCTACACAGTTGCGCACACATGTGAAACTGTCAAGAACATAGTCGCGCATGCATGTGCTACTGTACTTTGACTAGGCGTGCATCCAATGCGTGCATTTTTTCCCCATTCAGGAACCCCCGTGTCTGACTGTCCCAATTAAAATCATCCCCACATGCATGTAAATCATTCGATCGCCTGCGCACTAAGGGGCCCACCCTCACAAAACCCCCCCTGTACGGTCATCCGTACACGCCCTGCCCAAAAAAGGAATCCTAATTACTATGCAAGAGGATATGACCACTAACCTGGCACTTGCTGATCCTGAATCGGCTAGCTCGATCTCTTAGAATCTCCAAATCTCCTCTGAAACCTCTCGTCCACTCACTACGACAACAAGTACAAATGTGGTGCCATTGTGGGCCCTACAACTATATATAGTCCCTTTGCCAAACTTCTAGGATCAATTCTGGGATCTCCGAGCATCTGTTTTTCGATCTGTCTTCAACCATGGGATCAAGATCCTACCATCTACACAGTCACACTCCCTGGGCCACAATCCATCCTCAGCCCCCGGGGAGAATTTTTCTCACATCACGCCCAGGTATGCATGCTCATGTTCAACATTCTCAAATAATTGTTATATGCTATTTACTTTCAGATATCGTTCACGGTGGATATTTGGTTTTGTAAGTGTGTAGGTACTTGGTCATCACCCTCCAGCATGACCCTTTTCAGGTATTTGATTGATACTAGCATGCAATCATTCCCTCTAAATATCAATTGCATCTCCCAATCACACCCTCTGATATTTGCGTCTAGGGTCCCACCATCCGGCTCTGCAGTAATCACACCTCCACTGCATTTTAGTACTTTCAACCGGTAGCACTCTCTCCCACATGATTTGTCCCCATCATAGTCCCCTCTAGCACTTTGACACTCATGCTATTTTCACCCCCTAGAGCTAGGAATCCTAATAGTCTTTTTATTCCCGAGAATCATATGCATGCTCCTTCTCCTCATTTTGCTAGCTTCCCCACACTGGACTCCCGAGTAACCTCATTATGGTTCACATTTGAATACACCTCCATAATATCTTTAACTCTCCATCTCATCCACCATCATTTTTCCCATCTACAGATTTTCCTCCATTCATTTGCCTAATATAGAAACCCACCTATGGGGCCCACCACCCTCCACCTATTTTTCAAGCTACTTAAGCCCTCACTGGCCAAACCATCTTACACTGGGGCACCTGTTTTTGTATCTATGCACTTTTCCCAACTTGTTCTTTATTCATTTGGTCATTGTACAAATCCTTTCTTTCCAACATTTACATCTCCATTTTTTGTCACCTTTGGTGACCTTCTTTCCCTAGAAAAGCAACCCATGTCACCCTTGGTTGGGGAATTCCTTACCTTCTACTCTTATTGACATCGTCCATAAAACCCTGAGTATCCCATAGTCCATGTACCCCTGATCTCTGAGTTTTTCCACTTTTTCACACCTCTGGCACAATGTAACCCACGTCTATTCATCCCCTTGACACTAGATCTAGTTTCATAGTTGTTGCCACTCATACTTCACATATATCCCCAACCAAGGGTAGTCTTGAGTCTCACCGCATCTTGACTTCGCCCATGTACCTCATCGGTTCCTGATCTCATCCATTGGATTTCATGAATCCCTTTGCTTCTTGGAGTCACGTCTCCCTTTTTTTCAACATCAGCATAGTTTCTAGACAGGAGACAGTATCTTGACTCTCATTAACTTTACAATGAGGAGTCTCGGACGACATAGGGAGAACCATCATTTCTCTCTGTTGTCGTTGACCCCCATAGTATTCGAATTCAACACCATATCATGTTATGTTGGGTCTTACTTTGTGACTATTGCAGTTGTTTTATCTTAGCCGAAGACCTCTGAACTTTGATAGGCTATCAATGTTTGTGAATCATCAACACCTCTTACAGGTGTCATCACCTCTTTTCATGGTTTGTTCACCATCAAAATTGTCCTCTACCATTATCAAACCGCCCCGAAGGGTGTTGAAGTTATCTACGTCAACATACAACTTCAATTACTATCTTACACATTTTTGAGTTACATGACATGAGCATGGGGCATGCTCACCTCGTTTGTACACAGTTTTATTTTTCCACACCTGGCTAAAGGTTTGGGTCACACAGGTTCCCCTCTCCCTCCAATGGGTCACTCTTGCAATTTCTCTCAGCACTCTTTCTTACAAATGGTACTCTCAGTAGAAGAAACATTGATGTATTTAGGCTATACATATCCTCCTAACCTCACACATCAGGGGGAATCTGTTATCAGTGAAATTTCATCCACAAATGGTTACAGGAATTCAACATCTCCAAACACCTATTAGTTCACCCACAGCTTCAAAAATGCATTTCCAAAGGGCACAAAACTATACAATTGGTTATAAAATTAGCATGCACTAAGGATACAAAGGAGGTGCACGCATGTGCTCCAGTCGAAAATGTCGAAAAAGAGCACATGCACCTGATGCATGAATGTGAATGCAAAAAGCCGTGCATACCTCCGAACGACACATTTATGATTTTGGTCGGCCTTCCACTCACTTCTGGTTCATCTCCCAAGTCAATTTGACACCCAAATCTGATCTGAATTCAAGTGGGGGGATGGTCAAAGAGCTAAGGGTGCCCTAAAGAGCCCCTTGTTCACACTAAGGACTGGTTGAATAATTTCTCAAAACTTTTCTATAAAAAGAGGCCATGGGTGCACTACATTTCCAAGAATTCATTTGTATTGTTATGCTACCTATATTCTCTTGGAGGAACCTATTTCCTCATTAGAGCATGCAAGCATCATTTCATTTAGCCATTCACATCACCTCTTGAGTGAATGAGCTTTGGATTTCTTCACCATTTCCTTCTAGTTTGTTATTTGTAAGAAGAGCTCAATCATTGGGGGTTCAAGATCTCTCCCTTGGAGGAACAGGGGACCCATAAGTCTCCATTTCTCTATGTTGTTTTCCCACTAATACAACTTATCCATCGGTGGCATGAATGATGTTTATTTTTGTTATATTTCCATTATGCACTCTAGTTTAGTTTCTTTTATTGTTATTAATTTAGTTTTTTGTTTATTTCTTATGCTTGATGCTTCTAACTCTTGCACTCATCTATGTCCTGTCTAGCTAACCCAACTGGAATTTTAAGTGTCTTTTTTTTGCTCATTTAGGTGACGAAAAGGATACAACAAGGAGTTTTATGATTACTGTTCATACCATGGGATTCGTGCAGAGAAAAAAATTCCAACAACACCACAAGAAAATGGTGTGTCAGAAAGGATGAACAGGACAATAATGGAGCGTGCAAGGAGTATGAGATTTCATGTTGGGTTGCCCTTACAGTTCTGGGAAGATGTTGTGGATAATGTTGTTTACTTAATAAAAATAGGACCTTCAATATCTTTAGATGGTGGCATTCCATAGGAGGCATCGATAGCTAAAAAGGTAAACTATTCAATTTTGAAGACTTTCGGTTGTGAAGCATTAGTCCATATTGATAAAGAAAATAGAACAAAGATTGAGGCAAAATCCAAGAAGTGTACCTTTATTGGATACAGTGTTAATTATTTTGGTTATCACTTATGGGACTATGGAAATTGTAAAATCATTAGGAGTAGAGATTCCATATTCAATGAGAAGGTCATGTACAAAGATCAGTTGTAGGGAAAGAAACAGGAAAAAGAAAAACCAGAATGCACAATGCTTGATGTGATCACCGAAAAAGAAATTCCAAAGGTACCAGAAAATCAAAATGTACGACAATAGGAACAACAGGCACCTCAAACTCCTGCAAGTGTTGTTAGAATATCTACCAAGTTAAGTAGACCCCCTGAATGAAACTCTCCTTCATTGTATTATTTATTGTTGACTGATTCTGGTGAACCAAAATGTTATGAAGAGGCAATGTAGGTAGAAAATAAAAATAAGTTGGAGCAAGGCATGAAAGAGGAAATGGATTACTTGGTAAATAGCCAAACATGGGACTTGGTTCAGTTGCCTGCTCGAAAAAGAGCTTTGCAGAATAAATGGGTTTATAAGTTGAAGAAAGAAGATGGAAGAAAAAAGCGATACAAAGATAAACTTGTTGTAAATGGTTTTGCACAAAAGAAAGGTATATATTTTGATGAAATATTTTCTCTTGTTGTTAACATGAATTCAATTGGGACTATTTTAAGTCTTGTGGTAGTATAAGATTTGCATCTTGAACAGTTATATGTAAAAACAACTTTTCTCCATGGGGATTTCGATGAAGAGATTTATATACAGCAGCCACAGGGGTATGAGGTCAAAGGAAAGGATAATTTTCTATGCAGGTTGAAGAAGAGTGTGTATGGCCTAAAGAAAGATCCAAAGCAGTGGTATTTAAAGTTTCACAGGTTTATGACAGAACAAGGCTATAGTAGATGTCATTGTGATCATTGTTTTTATTCTAAAATGCTATAAAATGGAAGCTATATTATCTTGCTATTGTATATAGATGACATACTTGTTTCAGGGTATTATATGCAAGATATAAATGTGCTCAAGAAGAAATTATCTAATTCATTTGTGACAAAGGATTTGGGTGTTGCAAAGAAAATCCTCGGTATGAGAATAACAAGAGACGGGAAAAATCACAAATTGACATTGTCTCAGGGTGAATAGACAGAGAAGGTGTTGGAGAGGTTTAGAATGCAGAATGCAAAACTAATTAGTACACCTTTGGCCATCCATTTCAAATTAACTAAGGAAATGTGTCCCAAGACATGGGAGGATATAGAATACATGTCTAGGGTCCCTTATTCATCAACAATTGGCAGCTTGAAGTATGCAATGATTTGCACAGGACCAGATATTTCACATGCAGTGGGAGTTATGACCAGGTATATGAAAAATCCAGGTAAATAACATTGGGAGGCAGTAAAGTGGATTCTCAAGTATTTGAGAGGTACTTCTACTCATGCATTATGTTTTGTATGTCCAGACATCATATATAGGGATATGTTGATTTATATATGGTAGGCGATAAAGATAGCAAGAGGAGAACCATAGGGTATGTTTTTACTGTAGGTGGTACAACAATGAGTTGGATTTCAAAACTAAAAAAGGTTGTTTCACTTTTAACAATAGAATAAGAGTATGTTGATGCTACAGAGGCTAGTAAAGAAATGATTTGGTTATAGAGGTTTATGGAGGAATTGGGAAATAAGAAGAAGAATAGTAGGTTGTACTATGACAGTGAGAGTGCCATTTATCTTGCAAAGAGCTCAACCTTTCATTCAAATACTAAACATATACATATCAGGTACCATTTCATACGATCCTTCTTATAATATGGACATTTGAAGTTGGAAAATATACATACTAGCCATAATCCTGCTGACATTTTAACAAAGGGAGTAACCAGGGAGAAATTGATTTCCTGCTCAGTTTTAGTTGGTCTTCAAGCATGAATGTGAATATGATAAATTTTCCAGGTCTAAGGTGGAGTATAGTTGAGTAGGTACAATAACACTGGAGTTTTTTTCATCAATCTCCAAGTGGGATATTGTTGGTTGTGGAGCTTGATTATCTTCATGATTCAGATGTTTATTTCAGCTATTCTTGGATACCATTCCCTAAAGGAGGGTGTGGGGGGGATTTCCCCCCAACAACTATTTCCAAAGGGGTCCAGGGGGGGGGCGACAAAAAATTTTGTGACCCCCCCCTGGCAGGGGATTTAGGGGCAACGCCCCCAAAGTGAAATATTGGGAAAAATTGCCTTGTAAAATATTGTAATTTCATAGTCAATGTAGACCGTTCATTATAAGTTCATATATCTGATGATAGAAGTTATTTTAGGGTTTTTTGGTCCTATAAGGAAATCCTCTTTTATGAGGGAATTGTATTTCGGCTGCGCATTATCGTGATTATTGTATTATGAGAGAGGATACTGTGAGAGAAAGAAGAGGAAGTTACAGCGGGTGTGTTGTAGCTTGTATCCTTTAATTTTGTTGGATAATAAAAAGGAAGGACCTGGAAATTTCTCTGGTGGACGTAGCCCACATTGGGTGAACCACTTATATTTGTGTCTCTATTGTATTGTGTATATTTCTTGTTTTATTTTCCCATTTGTTTTATTTTATTGCTCCGTGATCCTGTTGTTTCTAACACATATTGCATCCTTAAAACTTTGGTTATATTCCCAAGAATATTCTCCATCTTGCTATTTAATTTCCCTCAGTTCAAAGAGATCTTATTGCTCAGATTGAGGTAGTTGAAATTCTTCCATAAAAAATTTTATCACTTGAATTAAAAAAAATGGTTTCCCTTGGGGATTCCCTGGTTCAATGGATTTCATATACCATTTTAATGCTCGACCCCTTAACGTGGTACGGAACTCAACTATTTTATTTGCATCTAGAGTTTCATGAGACTATTAGATGGCCTCACAAAGGAACAAGTGTTGTTTGATAACCTCATCCCCTTTACCCCAAAAATATGGGTATCGGTCGAGGGAACCTATGTGTTAATGTTCCATTTATGAACTTGGGGACCCTATTAAGATGAACCCTGAAGGTCCTAGTTGCAATATAAATAAATGATTCACCACACTGCGACTACTACTACCACTCGAACTGGTAGGACAAGAATGATTAGAAACAATAGAGATTATGGGAGAGTTTACTGTAGAATTTATCGGATTTGAAGATTGTGCTAAGGAACTGGGTGATCCAAGTCTAGCTCTTGTGCCTTTAGGATGGGATTCTTTAAACTAGGGGGTCTCATTTGGATGCCATATCATATCAGGTCCTTTAGGGGACTCCACACCTTCGGGTGTTGCGATATATGATTTTTTTGCAACTCCTTCAAAGGTTACATCTGAGTCATTTTCCTCTAGGGTGACTCCTATCTTGATTATTTCTTTCGAATCTTCATCATCTTGCCTACTTTCTTCAAAAATTTCACCTTTCTCTCCAAACCTCTGCTTCAACCATCGAATGGCCAACCTTCCATGTGTCTGCAACTCCCTCAACTTCTCTAACTCTATTTTATGACTAATATCAAAGCTGATATCCTTCTATGACTGATCAAGCCTCTTTATCAACTTTCATATTTGTTTTTGCCACCTCTTTTCAATCACCACATAACATTTCTGAGCCCATTCGTCTCTAACACTCTTCTCACGAAAACCCCCCATACCTCAAGAAATTTTGTATCCTAACTCATGAATCCTCACTTGAATTACCCACCCCTCATGTGAAATGGTTTAATGTTTCCATTTCAACCAAAGGAACTAGAAACATTCCCTCGTTCGCTATAAAAATATTGATCCATAGAGGGATTTCTCACAACAATCTTCCTCGGGCTCCCTCATAGAATATTGCTTCTTCCTTTGAGTAATATTGGTGGTTCTCTGCGGAAAATTCAATAATTTATCCCTCCAGGATAGTCTGTACCGAGAAATCCATAGCACAACAAATATGGCGATCCAATCGACGAGAATTTTCTAATTGTTCAACGGTCTAATGAAATATTATGCTGATGTGATATTTAAATTGTGGTGCTTCTTGCAACCAATCAAGCCATTGAAATACCTCTTTTGGAAATGAGATCTAGAATATTTCATATTGGTTAGTTGTTGGTTCAGAATAAAAGACAACATCCTTCACAACCCTCAAAATTTTATGTCATAACTCAACTTCTTGAAATATAAACTCGTCACACCTTGTTTCCCATCAATTCTCAACATCAGACTTAAATATGTGATGTTGCATCCTCTAAAAACTCACTTAAAATACAAGTCCCAGTAACAAAACCATTTTTTGGTGCACAATTGGATATTGGGGTTCTCGTAGGTTACCAACAAAGATATTGCTATAGTCTAGTAGAAATAGCATATTTAACCTTCCTCAACGGAAGTGTAATATACCAGATATAAAATGTATGCAGAATAGAAGTAAAATGTTAGAAATGGAAAAACAACAACAATATAACCAGAATAATCACCACAATAACACTGAAATGATATAAGAATAACAACAGAAATAACACTTTGATTCTGAGAGCAATGTTCACGGGCCTCTTCGAGGGGGCAACCTCCAGTCGAGCAGAGCTCTATTACAATAATCTCCAAGCTAGGGTTCTCATACCTTCGACTCCTATTTATACTAAATATGTCTATTAAAAGAAGCATTTAGAGGAAGATCCTTCTAGAAGCGGAAGCTTCTATTAGGTCTTCTTACATCCGCCTTATTCTATTTTATTGAAAAGCCATATTGATATTGACCTTTATTACATCTGAATATATTGTTCTACCTATGTGTGGGTTAGGACCCTAACATGTCCACCCCCTTAAAAACATCCTTGTCCTCAAGGCTTGAGATGAGGAAATTGCTACAGAATGGTAGTTGGTTCCCAAGTGGCATCTGCTAGACTTGTATCTTTCCACTAGACTAGAACTTCCTTGATGGTTCTCTGACATAGGTGATTCTCATGCTGGTCCAAAACTGCTTCTAGTTGTAGCCAAACAGATCCTTCTTCAACTAACTCAGGAAGGTTGGTTTGAATTTGGCACTTATCTCCAATCACCTTCTTTAAACATGAAACATGAAAAACAAGATGTAGCTTCGAATGGCTGGGCAAAGCTAACTGATAGGCTACTTGTCCCACATGCTTGAGAATGATATAAGGACCATAAAATTTGGGTTCCAGCTTTTGAAAATGCTTGGCCTTGAGGAAATTTTTCTTGTAAGGTTGTAGTCAAAGAAACAATTGATCCCCTTCTGCAAATTGATGTTTAGAACGACCTTGATCTCCTCGTTGCTTCATGCAATTCTATGCCATGACCAAATTCTCTTTGAGGGTACAGAGAATAGCCTCTCGAGCTGTAACTCTCAAGCTGTAAGTGTTTGGTCAACCGCCTAGACCTTCGAGGCACCCGGTAAATATGAGAGAACTGAAGGTGGCT
Source organism: Picea mariana (assembly GCA_032191745.1). Taxonomy (NCBI): domain Eukaryota; kingdom Viridiplantae; phylum Streptophyta; class Pinopsida; order Pinales; family Pinaceae; genus Picea; species Picea mariana. The sequence continues at coordinate 49,169 of JASDQU010503008.1, read as the reverse complement.
TCTATCCATATACCACTTCAAAAGGAATCATGTGTGTAGTTGTATGGTATGAAACGGTGTACCACCATTCAGCTAGGGGCAACCATTGAGCCCACTCATTTTTCTTTTCTGAGGCAAAACACCTCAAATATGTTTCCAAACACTTGTTGACAACTTCTGTTTGGCCACCAGTCTGGGGATGATAAGTTGTGCTGAGATGAATTTCTTGTTTCATACCATCCCAGAAAAAGGAACGTTTGACCCTGTCATAGGTTTTGGTGAACCCGGAGTGCCCTGTTGTGGGTGTAGCATGAATCTCAGAAAGTATCGTGGATTTAAGATTTGATTGTTTACTTAAATACAAACGACCTTTGTATCTAAGTTCATCATGGAGCCAAGAGTACCCCGGGGAAGCTAGAGCAGTGGAATGTAATTGTTGGATCAGATGCAAACTTTTGGGATCTTGTAGCAATTCCTGGCGAATGGCTTGGAGCCAATCTAGTACAATGAATGAAAGAGAAAAAAGGGATGCTTCATCTTCATATTTTCGAGAAAGTGCATCCGCAACCAAATTGTCTTTGCCTTTCTTGTAAATGATCTCATAATCATATCCAAAGATCTTAGTCACCCATTTTTGTTGTTGTAGGGACAAAATGAATTGTTCCAAAAAATACTTGAGGCTTTGATGGTTTGTCTTAATTTGGAAACATTGCCCCAATAGATAAGAGGGCCACAGATCAACGACATGCAGAATAGCCAACATTTCCTTTTCATAGATGGATTTGCCTAGATTTCTTTCAGATAGTTGCTTGCTAGTAAAGGCCAAAGGATGACCCTCTTTCATAAGGACATCACCAATTCCTTTCCCTAAGGCATCACATTCCAACACCAAGGTATTTGTGAAATCGAGAAGGGCGAGGACTGGAGTGGTGCACATGGCCATCTTCAAGATTTGAAAATCTTGAGCAGCGGCTGGAGTCCAAGTGAAAGAGTTCTTTTTGAGGAGAGCAGTGAGAGGTGTTGCAATCTTCCCATAATTCTTAATAAACTTGCGATAATACCCTGTTAAGCCCAAAAATCCACACAAGCTCTTAATATTCTTTAGGTGAGGCCAGTCTTGCATAGCTTCAATCTTTTTAGGATCCACCCTGACGCCATCCTTACCAACCAGATGACCCAAGTATTCTACTTCTAAGGCGCCAAAAGCACATTTAGACTATTTCAGGAAAAGTTGGTGCTGAGAGAGTAGATGGAGAACTCGATCCACATGAGAAAGATGGTTTGTCTAGGTTCTTCTAAAGATGAGGATATCATCAAAGAAAACTAAGACAAAATGGTGAAGAAAAGGACAGAAGACATGATTCATGAGGCTTTGGAAGGTGGAGGGGGCATTACACAAGACAAAGGGCATGACCAAAAACTCATAGTGTCCCTCAAGATTTCTAAAGACAGTCTTGGGAATGTCTACCTCTTTCATACATATCTAGTGGTAGCCCAAACAAAGATCAAGTTTAGTGAAGAATTGGGCGCCACTCAATTCATCCAGGAGGTCATCAATGACAGGAATGGGGAATTTGTCTTTGATGGTAAGTTTGTTGAGGGCACAAAAGTCAGGACACATTCACCAAGAACCTTCTTTCTTCAAGACCATGACCACAGGAGAAGAGTAGGGGCTCATACTAGGGCGGATAATTCCTGCATTAAGGAGTTCCTGGACCATTTTCTCAATTTCATTTTTTTGGGAAAAGGGGTGAGGATACAGACATATATTGGGAGGAAGGCTTCTAGGTACAAGGGGAATGGAATGATCATGAACACCACAGGAAGGAGGGATTCCTTGGGGAGTGGAAAAGACCAATTGATGTTTAGAAAGGATGGCTTGGAGGTCTTGCGGGACCGAGGGTGTCTCTGTTGTTTGTATGGCATGGATTTGGGCAATAACACTAGAATG
>JASDQU010503008.1:33316-47210 GCA_032191745.1 Picea mariana | reverse complement strand
TTGAAACTTATATTGGTGGCCCTCCTGGTCGAATTGCATGGTTAAGTCTTTAAAATCCATGAGAATGGGACCCAAAGTCCTTAGCTAGTATGCACCCAACACAATGTCACAACCTCCCATGTCGATAGAAAACATATGGTATTTCAGGTGGTAGTCATCAATTTGGAGATGCACATTTTCACAATGCCCTCCACAATTCATGGAACCACCATTGGCAATCATGATTTGGAAATTATTGACGGCATGGATGTAGCAATGAGTTTCTTGGGCAATGTGGCAATGAATAAAATTATGGGTGTTTCCACTATCAACCAGAATGATGACCTTCTGATGCTTGATGTAGTCGATTAGCTTGAGGGTTTGGGGAGCGGAGAAGCCAATGAGAGCATTGAGGGAAATGACCAGTTCTACTTTGGGAGGGTCTGAGGGAGGGGTTATGTCAATGGATTCAGGTGACTCAGACACAAGGGGAGTTTCTACATCTTCTTCCGAAATATCCTCAAAGATAGTCATAAAAAGATTGTGTTCTTTACACTTGTGGCCTGGGAAATATTTTTCATCACAGTTATAACAAAGGCCTTTGAGTTGGCATTTATCCATTTCAGCCTTGGTCAATTTTTGGATCTTTAGTGGAGCAGAGGGAGTAGTGGGATTTACTAGTTTAGGGCAAGGGATAAAGGAGGGTTTTTGGTTTTGAGAAGATACAACCTGTTGTTCTTCTTTATCTCTTTTAGTAGCATCCACCCAACTCTGAGGTCAAGCCATGTGGACATGGGCCCAAATCTCATCCTTGAGGCCGCTGATAAAACACTCTCAGAAAAAGGCATCAGACATGCCCTCTATTCTAAAATCCAGGCGCTCAAAGGCAGCTATAAAGTCTTCCATTGTTCCTAATTGTTTCAACTTTGTTAAATGGCCCAAATGGTTGGTGTTAGTGTCAAAGCATTTATAAATCTCTGCCACAAAGTGTGTCCAAGCAATATACCCTTGACAAGAATTTTTTCTCCATTGACACCATTGCCAACATTTTTGATCTAGATGGAGAACACCATACCATAGTTTGGACAAGTCATCTGTAAGGCCGTATAAAGAGAAATAATGTTCCATTTGGGTTATCCAACTAGTGGGGTCTGAGCCATCAAATTTGGTCATATCCACCCGTGGAAGGCGTAGGTCACGTTGAAAGTGATGGTTCTAAAAGTTATGGGAATGAGAGGAATGGTCACCTTCAATATGTGTAGGTGAGGAAGAGGAAGGGTTATTTGTAGGGATATGCAGTTTGATGAAAAGTGTCGAAAATATAGATTCAAGCTGGGTGGTGAGGTCTTCTTTGATTTCCTCCATTGAGGACTGCATGGGCGTATTGATGGCGACAACATTGGCACTGAGTTGTTTCACTTCTTGTTGGGTTTCGATGTGACCAGATTGCAAGGTGTTGAAGCGAGCTTCCAATTCTTGGCTATGGGTATGGGCCATGAGGATGGGGGAACTAAAAAGGGGTGGGCGGGGTCAAAAATTTTGTTGAAAAATGATATGGATGAATGTGATAAGGGTGAAGAGATGAATCCAATGGAATAGGTCTCAAATAATGGTGAAAAAATTTCCATAATTTTTTTTTAACCTGCAGAGTTATACTCTAGTCTGAAGAACAATGCAGTGATGAAATGCCCAAATTATTAACCAGGAATAAATGTGTAGTGATTTGGCAACCCGAACACATTTGCACAGCAATAGATCTTGTATGTTTTAATTTTTTTATGTTTCTGTCCCCAAGGGTTAGGTATTCAAGGGTTCTACAGACAAGGGTTTTCCCTGTGCTATAGCTCTCTAATATACGTGTGGGGTCCAACAGTAGTAATCAGCCCAATATCTCAGGGCACTAACTAAGGAGGATAGACCGTACCCTTAGCCGTACTACCCGACTACCCAGGTACTAGAGAGTATCTTCCTGAGTGTTTTCTTGGTGACACTATAGCAGTCAGGCAACCAATCGATTTATCTAAAGAGGGCTTCAGGTAATCTAGGTCGATCCATACACAGGTTATGTGTGATGCGCTACCACTCAAAGGGGTACCAACAAGGGTTATAAGGGTGGCCAATAGATGTGCGCTTAAGTACCACTTGTATTTCCTGCATGTATGAATCCCTCAACCGTGGGTTTATGCCCGTAACGACGGATCTATGTGGCTTAAAGACGCCAGAATACGTCTCTACCCTGGAAAAAAAAAATCAACCCACACTTTCTGCCGAGGAAAGTGCTCTGATACCACTTGTAATATACTAGATATAAAAAGTATGCAGAATAGAAATAAAATGATGGAAATGTAAAAATAACAACAATATAACCAGAATAATCACCACAATAACACTGAAATGATATAAGAATAACAACAGAAATAACACTTTGATTCTGAGAGCAATGTTCACGGGCCCCTTCAAGGGGGAAACCTCCAGTTGAGCAGAGATCTATTACAATAATATCCAAGCTAGGGTTCTCATACCCTCGACTCCTATTAATACTAAATATGTCTATTAAAAGAAGCATCTAGAGGAAGATCCTTCTAGAAGCAGAAGCTTCTATTAGGTCTTATTACATCCGCCTTATTCTATTTTATTGAAAGGCCTTATTAATATTGACCTTTATTACATCTGAATATATTGTTCTACCTATGTGCGGGTTAGGACCCTAACAGGAAGGAGGTCTCACCTGAAGCGCAGTCGAGACTTGTGTGTGATAAAGTGAGTCTCACCAGACCTAATGCAATACAATACATATTCATACTTGAATGTGAAAATATTATATCATTAGAAGTATAAACTTGTATGTGCATTCGATAATCCATGTTGCGCAACATAAATATAAGTGCATACATCATAGAAGGTTGTAAACAATATCACAACTACCAATTGCATAGATTAGGAAAGATTGTGCATCATAGAGATCAAATATTCATATATATAATGACAAATTTTGGTTCCCAAATAATCCATCATGTTATTATCGTTGGACAACCCAACATACATAGAGTATCTCTTTCATATCATGAATTAAACAGTTAAATCGACAATTAGATACCCACTATGGATTCTTAGACCTATATGCAAGCATAGTTAATTCCCCATAATTCATTACAATAGCTTGTCACAACAAATGCAATGATAGTAATGGTGATATCTTAATATAAAAAAGAATAACTACAAGGAATCTAGCAATAACAGTCTACAGCTCTTGATAATAGCACAATATATCATAATTAACTCATTGACTTAAAAACTAGGAAACCCTTTCCCATTGCATATTCCCATATTTATGGATTTTCCTCAGATGCTTCTTGACTTCTTGAGTCTTCTATTATCTTTTATTGATCCCACTTCCACTCTACATGTGCTCAAGGATTCTATATATTTCAACTTGTTGGTTCAACTAGTGCATGAACTGTTTCTAATATTGGTGCACTTGTAGTTAGCTTTCCTCTCATCATATCTACTTTCCACTACTTCTATCCTTTCGCTTCCATGCTATGCTTTTCTGCAAAACTAAATGTCTTCCAAAACAAATATCCCAACACCCACTAGTTTTTATTCCCACCACTCAAACTGCTCAGGTTCTCGCTCAACACTCTGAGGTATTTCTATGTAATATATGCAACCAAAGAATCCTCAACAACCTAGAGGGAAAAAGAAAAATAATTATAAAAATGAGCATGGATCCCCTCAAACCAAAAACAATACTAGCGGAGGCATGAAAGAGAAAAAAAAAAGGTTTCCTTACAAGATTTCTAGGAAATACCACCCTACTCACCAGTGTCCCAAGATGGATGAAATTTATTACTACTTTTCCCAACAAAGCACTGCTTGTCAATTCTATTTTTTTTACTCATCCATTCCCTCCCCAACTAATGGTCGCTTCAAATAATCCCCTCAACAAGGGGGCATGGTAGGTACTCCTCAATTTGGGGGGCCATCCTCAACTTCCAACATATTCATGTGTGACCAGACAGTTTCTTTACAAACTCGAGCACACAAATATGATACTCCCAAGGTTGGTCATGCGAATCAACATCAAGTTACTTCTTCCTAACCTAGTGGACCTCTCCAAATATAGAAGCCATCAGTCGACTCATTTATTTTCCCACCAAAGGGTGTTATTCAATTCACAACTCATAAATCGAATGCATGGGCTACCCACATCTACAATATTATGGAAGACTTGTCCTAGGCACCATGTTCCATGTCTAATTTAGAAGTCCTCCAAAGCTTCCCTACGTAGTAAAAATATTTGTTATCAGAGATAAACAAGGTTGACCCCTTGGATTCTAGTTTAATTTTGTTTGATGTGGACCAACATCGTAATAGGTTCTCCACCTAGCTTTCCTTTCAAATTCAAGTGATTATAAGTGAGAAAAAAATCTTCCACATAGTTGTGGATGAAGTTGCCTATACTTGAATCATGTCCATTTCTTGTTGGAAAACTCTTGGATCTCTAAATCTCAACCCATCTAACACCATGTTGAAGGTCTTTGACGAACACATGTTCAGGTCTCATGGTATTATCACTTCATTTCCCATTGAGTTAGGTGGTAAGATTGCCTTCATCGAAGTGAAGGTGGTCAATGCTCCTCTGAAGTATAATTTTCTACTAGGGTGCACTTGGTTCTACAATATGAGGGATGTTATCTCATCAATATTTAGGGTCCTTCGCTTTCCTCACTAAGAAAATATGTCACTATCAATAAAATTGTTTTATGTACCCCGGACCTTAGGAACAATGGATGTTCTAATATAGCCTTTGTTGGTGATTTCCATAGCACATAAATGAGTGTTGGTGCAGGGATGTTCAAAGACTCCTTTTTAATGGGCACAACTACCCTTCCCTTTCCACCTTCTTCTTCGAACCTCACTCTGATCAATATGATATTTTATTTTACCAGTGGATCCCTCGAGTCTTTTTATCCTTGGGTGGTACCTCGCCCTGAGGAAGTTGACTCTTATGGAGCTAGTATGTCACTCATCATGGTTGAGATTGCCTACTAGGAAATCTAGTCAACATTGTTGTCCCTAATCTATATATCCAATATGATCTCGAATTCGATCAATATTCCAAGCCTTCATGGGTCGTCAGTCCTCTTCCTACGTCACATGATTTCCTAGATCTAGAGTTACCTTATGATGAGGCCATCATGGAAGAAATTTCTTCACTTGATAGGCCATGAGATGAAATGCACCATCGAGCATTATTTCTTCCTGATTTGGAATAGTTGGAATATGACATTAAAAATATTTCCACTCCTAATAACATTCAAGGGTACCAATCTCCCATTTTGACTATATACCTATTTTTAGAAGGGGATTTGGATAATATTTTGAAAAACATACCCATTGAAATTTCCTAGAAGCCAGGTGGTGTGGAACACATCCTGATAGATGTTGATTGTTATCCTCGACAAATTGAACTTTACACTTCCTTATTTAAATAATTATGTGATGTTTTTTCTTGATCATATGAAGAAATGTCTAATATTGACCCTCATATTGTCAAGAATGAAATCAAAACATATGATGGATCCAATCCTATTTAGAAAAATATCTAACTGGTCAACCTAAAGAAAGATATTTCCATCAAGAATAAGGTAGAAAAACTTCTTCATGCATAATGTGTCTATCTAGTTCCCTTGACTAAAAGGGTATACAATGTTGTTTCAGATGTTAAAAAATAGGGCACTATTAGGGTCTGTGTAGATTATTGGGATTTGAATAAGACCTTTCCTAAGGATAATTATCCCACTTCATTCATCGATTAGATTATTGGTGAATGTGTCGGAAGTGAAATATTATCATTTATGGATGGTTTCTCCAACTACAATTAGATCTATATCAAACTGGAATATTAGCAAAAGACTACCTTCATTTTTCCTTGGGGTAATTTTTATTATATAAAGTTTCCATTTGATCTTTAAAATGTTGGGTACACATTCCAATGGGCCATATCATGTGCATTTCATGACATCAAACATATTTTAGAGGCATACTTAGACAATTTGGCTACCCATTCTAAGCAACATGAAGATCATCCTAGAAACTTTCAAGCCATTTTTAGTTGATGTCCTTCGTATAATATTCAGTTGAAGACACATAAATTCATTTTTGTGTCTTTTCTTTGGGCACCTAGTAGGATTCATTGTATCCAAGTATGGGATCATGGTTGATCCCTTGAATGTTGAGCTGATTTTCAAGTTTCCTCCTTCTCATACTATCACCCAACTCCAAAGTTTGCAAGGGAAGGTAAACTTCTTGCGTAGATTCATTGTTAAATATGTCGAGATAACTAAAGGTTTCATGCACTTATTGAAGAAAGGTGTACCTTTTGTTTTGGATGACCAAGCTCAATAGTCCTTTGACTCCTTGAATGATGAATTGATATCGACTCCCTTATTGATCCTTCCTGATTATGGTCGAGATTTATTGCTCTATCTCGCAACCTATGAATCCATCATTGATATGGTTCTTGTATATAAATACAATGCATAAAAAGAACACGTTATATACTATCTCAGCAAAGGAATTGTTAGTCTAGAGCATCAATATTCTCACATAGAAAATTTGAACTTGGTAGTTGTGCATGCTATCCAACATTCACAACATTACACACTCTTGCGTAAGACCATTGTTATTTCCAATTCCAATTTAATGCAACACATTTTGACTTGTTAGATAATTGGAGGAAAATACTCGATGTGGATAGTCATCTTACAAGATTTTGACCTAGAGTTTGTTTCTTCCAAGTCTAAGAAATCCTTGGATTTTGTTGAGTCAATGTATTACCTTCCTCAAGTTGATTATGAACTAGTGGTTAATGACTCATTCCCCAATGATTTTTTATTTATCATTGACTCATCTGATCCTTGGTATGGGGATGTTTTGGTATATCTCCAAACCCAACTTTTTCTCCAGTAATTATCCTATGATGAGCACTGGCCCATACGCCATCGTGATAAACACTACCTCATTATCGATGACACTCTTTATCATTGAGGGGTTGATTTCATCTTACATCAATGTCTTTTCCATGAGGAAGATGAGCGAGTTTTTAATGACTTCCATGGCGGGGCATGTGGTGGTCATCTCTCTATCTTGGCCACTACTCAGAATATTTTTCACATAGGATACTTTTGGCTCATTATCTTCAAATATTGTATGAATTCCATACAAATGTGTCACCCTTGTCAACTCTCTACTCATAAGATGCACTCTCATCCTGCTCCATTACATCCAGTGGTTTTCATCGGTCCCTTTTCCAAATGGGGGATTAATTTCATGACTTGTAATCCCACCTCGTTCAATGGCCATGGTACATCATTGTGGTCATTGACTACTTTTCCAAGTTGGTTGAGGCCTTGCCTACATTATCTAAATATGGCACCATTTTCGCATTATTCATGTTCAATCATATTATTTCTAGGTTTGATGTTCCTAAGACCATAGTGATAGACCTTGGGTCCCATTTTCATAACAAGATGATGATCAAACTAGCTATTAGGTTGGGTTTTTGGTAGGATAACTCAACACCCTATTATCCTTAGAAAAATGGTCAAGTTGAAGCTATCAATCGTGTCCTGGAAACCATGATCTAGAGGATGATAGGGAAACACAAGAACAACTAGAATCTAATGTTGTTTTTGACATTATGGGCCTACTGAATCTCAGCCAAGACTGTCACTGGGTTTACATTGTTTCAAATTGTTTATGGTTTGGAGGAAATCCTTCTGATTGAATGGAATATCTTATCCCTAAAGCTATCCAAAGAAATTTTTCCCAACACCTCCACCAAGGAAGAACGTCTCTTGTATTTGGCCTATCTTGATGAACAATGCCATGATTTTGCATTGTTCAATAAGACTCATAAGAAGCATGTAAAATCCTAATATGAAAAATCATTCCATTCTCATCTCTTTTTGAAGGGTGACTTGGTTTTGGTCTATGATCAAGAGAATGACATGCTAGGAGTACGTAAATTTGAACCTCTTTGTCATGGTCCATACATTTTTAAATGTGTCTTGTGTAGTGGGGCCCATGAGCTAGTTGACTATGATGGGAATCCTCTTTCAAAACCTCATAATGGGATCTACCTTAAAAAGTATTATACCTAGGACACTTGGTTGCATAATGCTTTGTACATAGTGTATTTTTAGATTGTGGAGTAGCGTGATTTTCCTTTTATGTTTGTAGTTTGTCTCAGTTTGATGCTTATCATGCTTTATGCTTGATTCGAAGATGTCAACATCCACCTCTGTCTATGTGAGCTTCACAGATGGTACTAGCCATAGTACCCAAAACATCGCTTCTACTACTTGGGTGATTTTCTCACCCACTGAAAAATTGATGAATTTAGGGGGCATTTACCTTGGTCCTGCAACTTATAACATTTTGAAGTATAGTGCAGTCATCGATCTCTTGTTTGAATCTCTTTCTCTTGGAATTTTCAAGTTAGTTTTCAAGTTGGAATCCCAACTCGTGGTATCTTAGTTGAATAACATTTATCTTGTTCGAAGTCTCGTATTGCTTCATAAATATTTGAGGGTTCGTCTTCTTGAAAGGTACTTTGATTTCATTTATTATCAACATATTCCTGGAGGGTCTAATGAATTGGATGATTTTTTAGATAATCTTGTATTAAAATGGCATTTGTTTCACTAAGTAAGCATTTTCAAAGCATGCATGTACATACACATGGGTCAGATACAATGGTGTAGTATTAAAAAATGGTGTAGTATACAAAATGGGGCTACATGGCACCTACTAATACAATACATGCTGACTAGATAATTATATGTTGTAATACAATATGAGGTAAAATATCTTCTAGTCATCTAAAGCATGGGTATCATGGTAGCAGACCACTGCTCAAGCCACTCTACTGAGAACCTGTAGGAATTCAAGGGATACACCCATGGTATGGCATTGAAAACATGGTGGAATCTCTTCCATATGCATGGGGGGCACCTCCATCATCATCCCCTCTAGGTTTGTTCACACCTTGCAAAGGTCCTCATCATCACCTCCCTCCCCTTTGGATGACTCCTCATCGCTACTCCTATGGAAAGCTTGTCCCCATATAGATATTAGAAAAACAAGATCGCGGAGCAATACAATAAAAAAATGTGTAAATAAAACAAAGAAAATACACAATATAATAGAGACACATATATATGTGGTTCACCCATTGTGGGCTACATCCACCAGAGAAATTTCTAGGTCCTTCCTTTCTTATTATCTAGAAAATGAAGGGATACAATCCGTAGTACACCCACTGTAACTTCCTCTTCTTTCTTTTTTCTCTCACAGTCTCCTCTCTTAGAACACAATATTCACTCACTCACACGACCAAGATACAATTCCCTCATAAACAAATGATCCAAAATTTCTTAGACGCCACTTATTACTTTGCATATCTACATTCAATATCTAACTTGATCCAGAATAATTTACTAATTGTATTGCAGTGGTTTCTATAATTCTAAGGATGTGCTTTGAACCCCATTCCCATTGGGCACCTCCCATTCCCATTGGGTACTTCCCATATTACCTCTCTAGGTATAGGACATTATGTACTATACCTAGGGAGGTAATATGGGAGGTACATGCTAGAGATATTTCTTGTAAGGGAGTTAGAATGTAAAAGGATGGGTCAAAAACCCACTTGTCCTAAGTTTTGGGCGCGAGTGCGTCTGTGCTAAACAAGAACCATTTTTGAACGGATGGAATCTATGCGCCGTTGATCTACGCGCATAAATTCCATCNGCGGAGGGGGGGGGGTCCGGAATCGGGGGTGCAACTTTCTGATGGCTGAGATTTCAACGCCTAGATCAGAGGCACTCATGCACTCCTGCCATCCTCAGCTGCCCTGTGTTTAAGCTTGCGTGGGCCCTTCTCCCATCACGTCGCCTTCCAACCGCTTTTCTCCCGCTGCCATGTGTCATCCGTTTACCTCCCCTTTACGGTTCGTGTGGTCTTTTTTCCTTCCCATCATCCACACACCATCCGCCACGTGCCTCCTTCCCTCCATGTCAGCCTCCCGCTAAAATATGTCCATCGCACCTGCTTCCCTGCCTCCTCCACTTAGCGTCTTTTGCCATGTGTCTCTCCCAAAACCCTTTTCACGCCTCACCACTTCTTTCGCGTCCTCACAGTTTCGTCCCCTTCACTCCATTTCCATCCCCCCACACCTTCCATGCTGGCTCCCTACGCATATCCTTTGAGCCAGTCAAGCTATTCTAGGTGGCAGCACGAGGAGTCTTCCATATCCCGAGGTGCTAAGTTGGCCTGATCGTCCTCTATCCCAAGAAAGAAGTTATTGAAGCGGTTGGTGGTGGTTAGATATCACCTCCGCCTTAATGGGAAAGCACGGCCATGAATTTAAGGCACGTTGATTCGCCGTTGGAACTGTCAAAGAATTAAGATTGTGTCTGACATAAGTTGCACGATCTTTCAGATGTTGACTGTCAGGAGCCATGCAGACGCAAAGCTTTCAATGCAGTGTCTTGATTTCGTTGTTGTCGTTGTTTTGAGTATATGAAGGCATTTTCGCCATTTTTGTATCTATCGATGGTTGAGCTGAGCTCCCAGTTGTAAATCTTTAATGAAGCACTGATACTCTGGTTATGTATGCACTCTTGAGACTTCTTGCCTGATGAATGCCAGTTTCTTTTATGTATTTGTTACACTGTGTTAGAATCGCTCAGAATTAGAGGATCCAGTCGAGCTATAGCTGTTATAGGATGATGTTGGTAGGATCACTGTAGCAGTTATGATGTTTCTAGCCAGCTCTTGTGATTTTCTCAGCGCTGAGCGACTTGGAATTGGAGGATCCAGTCAAGTCCTCCTCGGTTTCTTGAGACCCTGAACCAAGCGAATCTTACCTTCAACATCTTTCTTCTGCAAATATCCTTAAGCCTGTTGCCCAAAGCTGTTTGTTCATTTTCCTCACCAAGTCTTCCACCTACTCACCCTTTTATCAACCCACTGGCTGAAGTTGGATCAAGACCTCCTTTGTCACCATATGTACCAGACTCAATCCCCAAGTTAGAGTGCTATCTCCTCGAGTTTTCCTCCATTTGATCACCCCTTTAAAGAAAATAGTGACATTAAACTGATGGGCGTCGGGCTCTGTTCCTGCAAGCAATCCAGGAGTGACTTCCGATAGCCAACAGTACCCAATGGGAATGGGGTTATGTATTATTAGTGGAGGTTATTCAATGTAATGTGGACTAGGTCCACCACAATATTAAATAAGGTGCACTATGGTAGTTAGATATAATAAATGGGTAGCTAGATATAATAAATGAACTTTCTAGAAGATTCCTTCTTTAGAATGTTTCTAGGAGATATAGAATGTTATAAAAAGAAATGTAAGCAATGTAATTGGCATGAAGAAGAATATTGTTGATGTACAAGCAAGTATTGTTTGAGGAGTGCACTACTTCCATAAGGAATAATATATGGTGTTACCCTACCTCATGGGTTTGATCTATTTCTTGTGTTCAGTGTTTCAGTGAATGGTTTGGTGTTTATTATTAGTTTATTTCTGAAGCATATTTCTAAATCTAGTATTGGTACATAACATTTGGTATCAGAGCTATTTCCTTGTCCATAGAAGGGAATACATTTTTTTCATTTTGTAGATTTTTAAAAAGGGAAAAAGGGGGCGATGCACTTCAGGTTCATATATGAAACTTTATGAGAATAATTTGTAGAAACAAATTGGATATTTGAATTCCTCTCAGAAAAATGTCCAATTTCAAAAACAAATCATCTGAAACAAATTCCAAGAAGTAAATTTATGATCATTTTAAATTCGACAATTTTTTAGGGTTTATCCAAAAAAAAGTCATGCAATTTGCACAGTAAGTTCTTTTATAAAACCTAGTGTTTGTTTCATATTTCTTTAAGAAAGATGATTTTTACTAGAAAATATGATGGCCCTAGTATTGAAGAATTTCTCAAAGAAAATAAGTCAATTTGGAAAACGAATTGGAGAGGTATAGTCAATTTACGCTTACAAGGTGATGCAACCATTTGGTGGAAATCACTTGACTATGGTAAAATGAAGGCACACTCTGATGAAGAATTTGACCAAGTGTTTTTAGACAACTGGTCTCTTACCAAAAGTAAGGATACAAAAAGAAACAAATGTTTATTACAGGTCCATGGTTGTATTCATAAAGAAAATATCATTGTTTCTATTAATCCCAGTTCCATGCATAACTTTATCAATGTTTAGTGGGTTAATAGATTGCACGTTGCTGCAAAGAATATTCAAAGTGCACAGTTTGCAGGGGAAAATGTTCAATTTTTTAAAGATTTGAAGCTTAGTATGGATAAATATGTGTTGCATTCAAATTTTTATGCTATAGATATGGGTGAGGTGGACATTGTTTTGGGATGTTTGTGGATAGAATCAGTGGGTACAGTTAATATTAATGTGAAAAATATGTTTCTAAATATGTGGTACAACAAAAAGAAAATCGCATTGCAGGATGTGTCTCTTAGTAAGACAAAAGGACCCATGACAGCAAGCACATAAGTTCTTGTAGAGTCTGAAGTTGAATCAGAGGTAGAGTCTACATAAAGAGAAGAAACAAAGCCACATGAAGGACATAATAAATAATCTAAGGAGGTCATTGACTCTAAGGCACAAGGGGTTCCATATTTGAAGAAAAAGGAACCAATTCCTCTAGTTTTTGTATATCACCATCCACTTCATATCAAGAAACAAAAGTCATTAAAAAAGGGCGTCAACATAAACACACTTATGCACCAATAGGGAACCATAAAGGAAACCAATCAAGAGGTGCATGGAGGACTACCAACACTGTAAGGAGACATCGGGATAGATAACCATTCCCATGGAAACACCAGAGCGATGCAGAGCAAGATCAAGGGAGGAAGGAAAAAATTGGACATAATGTTTGTCTTCCATTAGGATGGATGGATGGTCGTACTTGGTACCAGTTGGCTACAATTCTTAGTCGGTCATATTGCATGGTCGCTTCTCATGTTTTGGGGATGAAACATGCTTAAGGGGGGTGGAATGTACTATACCTAGGGAGGTAATATGGGAGGTACCCAATGGGAATGGAGTTATGTATTATTAGTGGAGGACATTCAATGTAAGGTGGACTAGGTCCATCGTAGTATTAAATAAGTCCTACTATGGTAGTTAGATATAATAAATTGGCTTTCTAGAAGATTCATTCTCTAGAATGTTCCTAGAAGACAGAGAATGTTATAAAAGGAAATGTATGAAATGTAATTGGCATGAAGAAGAATATTGTTGATTTACAAAAAATTATTGCTTGAGGAGTGCATTCCTTCCATAAGTATTAATATATGGTGTTACTCTACCTCAAGGGTTTTCTCTATTTCTTGTGTTTAGTGTTTCAGTGAATGTTTTGGTGTTTATTATTAGTTTATTTCTAAAGCATATTTGCAGATCTATTATTGGTACATAACAATAATCCAAAATATGACTCATTAGAAGAAGATGAAGTAGAATAAGAACCTCATACCCTAGTATTGAGGAGATTAGTGAGGGAAATAAGGAAACCAAAGAGGTATAGTCCACCTGATTTTCATGTTAATTTTACTTTATCTATTACTGATGATGATCCTAGAACTGTCAAGGAAACAGTGAATTCATAGGATAGTAAACTCCGGAAGAAGGTCATGGTTGAAGAGATGGATGCCTTAGATAAGAATGAGGCATGTTATCTAGTTGAGTTTCCAATTGGAAGAAAATCTATTGGTAAAAAATGGTTGTTTAAGAAGAAGTTGAATGCAGAAGGAAAAGTGGAGAAATACAAAGCTTAGTTAGTAGCAAAAGGTTGTTCCTAGGTAG
>JASDQU010503007.1:67477-105651 GCA_032191745.1 Picea mariana | reverse complement strand
CTGTTATGAAATTTTTCAATACTTCCATGATCTCCCCTTTTAAACCATCTATCTTAGTGTCCAACTTAGCTTCCATTGAATCCATCTTAGTATCCAACTTAGCTTCCATTGAATCCATCTTAGCTTCTATTGTATCCATCTTAGCTTCCATTGAATCCATCTTAGCTTCCATGGAATCCATCTTATTTTGTTGTTCATTTATGTCCCTACGCATTTCTTCACCGTGATCAAGAGTCCAAGTAGGATTTTCTGGAGGCTTATTTGGTGTAGAAGTTCCCTTTTTGGGTGGCATGTTGGCCAAGTATCACTTTTAAACCTTGATTTTGAGGTGGTTCTGCTAGACAATATTTCTTCTATTGTATCTCCCAATTTTTGGCCCTTCTGGGTATGAAAATTTCTCTTATGTATTTCTATGATATTTCTTCTCTGTAATTCCACAGGTTTGATCAAAATTGGATGTGCCAAATGGAATTTACGGTAACTTCCCCACAACTTGCCGATTTTTGGCCTTTCCAGGAGATCTCACTTGTATAGTGTGCCCCACAGAAAATAATTGATATAAAATTCTGAAACTCGTACCCAAAATACTACATAATGTCCACAATCCAATGCAACCAGTCCCATGCAATTTGGATACTCTAGGAAGAAGTTATGTTTGTTTTACCTGGAACACCTTCTTGAGAATAGTCAATAGGACTAGTCAGATACCCTATCTTACACAGGGTGTATCTACAAATTTAAGATGAACCAGAAGCTGAAATTTTTACCACAGATACATTACTAATTTCTGTAAATTTCCTCCAGATTTCAGGGTCTGAAACATTACAGAAAATTTTTTATAGCGAAAATTCCGCAATGACTCATTTTAGGATGATTCCAGAACCCTATCTTGTGCAGGATGTATCTCTGAAGTATAAGGCCTCAGGAGCTGAATTTTGAACCCAATGTACCTTGGTCCGTCTTCTAAATATCCTCTAAGCCGTTCCTTCTGAAACGTTGTAGAAAAAAATTTATAGCGAAAAGTCCATGGTGTCTCAGATGTAGCAGCCAAACCCCAAGACCTTGAGCTCTGATACCATATGTTAAGAACCAAACATCAATATAGCATAGAAAAACCTCAGGAAAAGTACTCAACGCCTTGAAAAAGAGATAATTTTAGATAATAAGCCTCTTCGAGGGGGCAACCTCCTTTTACCCCACTTAAATGTGCAAGTACAAGCTGATTCAAAATGAAAATGTCTCCTTGGTATATATAGGAGACTAGGAGGTATAATTACAACTAATGGCCTAAAGCCGACATAAATAAAATAACATTTTCTAATGTGCCCCAATTAAGGGGTAATAAATAACATTACTAATCTAATATGCCGCAATTAAGGGGTAATGAGCCAATATTAGGGCTTAACAAGTTCTCTCTTCCATGTGGGATTATTCCCAAAAGTAAACGTAGAGTTTAAAACTGCTATGTGTCAAATGTATTGAAAACAAAATGATGACAAGTGCCTTATGGAGAGATTGCGTAGGTGCCAAGTGATTGTGTAGGTGTCGAAGAACTAAATATAGCCACGATATATTTGATGGTGTTCCCAAATTTCTCGCCTGTTCCACCATTTTTAGAATTGGGGTAAGCTTGTGTCAAATGCACCTTGTTGTTTAATGGAGATTTAAAACCTTGGTTCTGATGTTTCTCATACAACTGGAAGCTACAATTCGGGCTTATCCTTGATGTTTTTGTGAATCTGACCCTTCATAAGACCAAATAAATCGCACAAATTTCTGTTGACCATCAAAGTGTTCAAGGTTATTTAGAAGAATAAGAAAATGCAGGTTTATTTGCAAGCATTACAACATGAAGGTGTCTCTAGTTTCTTGGTTTTTGGCCATTATGATGTTGTTTCTCACAATGCCCATCATGCATCGCCTAAGGAAGAGGACTGATCTACAAGAGTTTGCTTCAAGTTTTGGTATAAATTTTGTTTATCTATGATGGCTAACCATATTCAGATATATATATGAGGCATATACTTGATATAGCTATTCGAATGGAAGAAGTATATATCCATTTTTGCCTAAAAATCATTTTCAGTTTTGATTTTGGAAGTCTATGAAGCAAAGATATAAAATATGGTTATTAGAACACTAGCCAGAGAAAATTTATGCAGTCAACATCATTCAAAGTACTCTACAGGATCTCGGTCACCCCTACCTTGCTTATACTCTATTTTTTCCAAAAGGAATGAAAGCATGTACATGAAGATTCAGGTATCAGACCTTCTCTAGTAGACATATGGAGCATCATGGGTTCAAAAATCAATGAAGATATCAATCTACAAGTTAGAGTTTAATCAAAGTTTCAAGTAGCTTTGTCCAAATTTCCTTCTTCAACTATTTGTAGCATTTGTCGACTGTTTTGCACATGTAACACTACAAACGAGGGATTTGCCAACGAGGAAGAAAGCAATTTCTAATTGAACTCTATTTTTGGTTGAGAAAGAGGAGGTATGAGTTACCAACTGTTAGGTGAAGCTTCTACAAGGTATATTTAGCCTCTAGCACACAGAGAAACCCGTCGAAGACCACAGATCTTGATAGAGTTTGATTCCTTGAAAATAGGGTCTAAATCCTATTATTTTGTAATTAGATTTGATCATAGGATATTTTTGGCTTTTCGATCCTTCTTCATAGGATATTAGTTATCAATGTAAAGTCTATAAAGCCAATGATCACAATGGTGAAAAGAATTCAAAATTAAATTCTCATATGTACTCTTTTGATCTAGATCTTTTTGAATATATCATGGAAGTATAAGTATCTGCAATTGGATGTTGTTCAAACCCTCTTCTTGTCTTACATTTATGTACTTGTGAACTTATACTTATGTTCATTTCAATGTTTATATTATGATTGATGATTGTCTTATTATCTCTGCATAAATAAACAAGATTCACAGTTCCTTTGCTAGTTATCTTTGGCCTATCACATGTATGGTTTACAGATGTGGTATTGTTGATATAATCAACTTCTTTCATCCATTGAAATTATAACTATCTGAACATCACCCTTTAGGTGGCCTTGTTATGTCCTGATTTGTCCAAACCTATATCTATTTGAAGAGTGGATGTGTGATATATTTAATTTGATCTATTTGCTAGATATATCATTGAGTTTTTATTAAATTACCAGGCTCTTTCGAATCACAGCCTAGAAAGACTCCTGGAGTGCTAACAATTTGGTGTCGTTGCCGGGGAGATGAGTGTGAAGCAAGCTTCCCTAGGAGATGACATAGTCCCAAATTTTGATGATAGACAAAGGCTGAGCATCATATTAGTTGTAACTATCTATCTGGAGACTCCACAATCAAAGACTCCACTGGGGAGGATCCATTGACAGAAAAATGAAAAGGCATAAGGGAAAATCTAGGTATCAGTTTATGAGCCTCCTTCATGAACTGTTGTTGTTCTTTATCAACTCATTTCTTCTTTTCCCTTCAAACATTAAGAGGATCATATTACATTTTGTATATTCGGATGATCATCATCCTTCTTTTATATATCCATCCTTAAAAGAAGAAGATCCACATACTGCTTGTATTGTAGATGTTGATTCAGTATCTTTACCTCACCCAGTTCATAAAGATGATCTTTGTATTCAAATCTCTCTTGAATATGATCATCCTTGTGACCTTGGAGAGATTGAAATTGATTCAGGACCCTCTCAGATCTCAACACCTTTTACCATTACTTATGAGCCTTGCCATCAACTTGTTAATCCTTATGATCAACCCACTACTTTTCAAACTAAAATCAGAATGAAGTTGTTTAAACCTTTGAGGCTGCCATATCCCCTTCATCCTTATCCTCTTGATTACCTTGAATATCTTCCCCGATTTTCTGGAGAGGATCATGTCACAACAGAGAGGAATTTGGGGGATTTTGAAAACTTTGTTGATCAATTTGAGATTATACATGATGATGTTATTATGAGGATGTTCTCCAAAACTTTGTTCATAGGATGTTTGCAGAAATAGCAATTAGTTTGCTGGAATAAAGGCAGGTTTTGAAGAGGTTCAGAGAATGGTTGCATAATTGACTCCATAGCCCAATGGAAAGGCCACCGAAACTGCTAGTTTCTTGGAGCATCACATGGAGGTCTCCATCACAATTGGAGCCAGATGTTAGTGCTCAAAATGTTTCTTCAATATTTTTAGTTGCCTTCATCAAATCAAGGTTAATTCACTCATTTCCCAAGTCTTTGGTTAGTGTCATATCTTCCAATTTATTCATCAAGATTTGATAAAGTTCCCATTAATCATTTTTTTTTCCGAGTATCTCTTTGATCCTTGTCCTTTGGTTTTGGAAACGAGGTTTGGTCTTTCAAAGTTCTTTGGGAAAATACAAGGAAAATCCAAATTTAAGTTTTATCACTGGCATGTTTTATTGGACCTAGTTTTTATTTGTATTTTCGAATACAAAGTTTATTGGCCTAAGGGAAAATTCAAATTATCAACACCAAGAGACATAAGGTTAAATTTAGGCTCTCAGGCCTATTACAGGTCTTTATTAATTTTATCAAAAATTTGGGGCTCGAAGGCCAAGCTCCAAGCTCCTAGTCCCTGAGCTAGCACCTGCACATAATAGAATAAGGCGGATGTAAGAAGACCTAATAGAATCTTTTGCCTCTAGAAGGATCTTCCTCTAGATGCTTCTTTTTAGTATAAATAGGAGTCGAGGGTATGAGAACCCTAGCTTGGATATTATTGTAATAGAGCTTTTCTCAACTGGAGGTTGCCCCCTCTAAGAGGCCCGTGAACATTGTTTTCAGATTCAAAGTGCTATTTTTGTTGTTATTCTTATATAATTTCCGTGTTATTGTGGTGAATGTTCTGGTTATATTGTTGTTATTCTGCCATTACTAGCATTTTATTTCAGTTCTGCATACATTTTATATCTGGTATATTAAAAGCGGTATCAGAGCACTTTCCTCGGCAGAAAGTGTGGGTTAAATTTTTTTCAGGGTAGAGACATATTCCGACGTCTTTAAGCCACAAAGATCTGTCGTTACACACATAAACCCGTGGTTGAGGGATTCATACACACAGGAAATACAAGTGGTACTTAAGCACACATCTGTTGGCCACCCTTGTAACCCCTGTTGGTACCCCTTCGAGTGGTAGTGCATCAGACATCACCTATTTACAGATCGACCTAGATTACCTAAAGCCCTCTTTAGATAAACCGATCGACCGCCTGACTGCTATAGTGTCACTGAGAACAACACTCAGGAAGATACTCTCTAGTACCTGGGTAGTCGGGTAGTACGACTAAGGGTACGGTCTATCCTCCTTAGTTAGTGCCCTGAGATATTGGGTCGAGTACTACTGTTGGACCCCACACGTATATCAGAGAGATATAGCACATGGAAAACCCTTTTCTGTAGAACCCTTGAATACCTAACTCTTGGGGGACAGAAACATAAACAAATTAAAATAGACAAGATCTATTGTCGCACAACTATGTTTGGGTTGCCAAGTAAATACACATTTCTTTCTTGTTAAGCATTTGGGCATTTCCACTCTGCAGTATTCTTCAGACCGGAGTATAACTCTGTAATAAAAAATAAAATAAAAAAAAGTCACCATTATTTGAGACCTATTCCATTCGATTCATCTCTTTGCCCTTATCACATTCATCCATATCATTTTTTCGGCCAAAATTTTTACCCCACCTGCCTTTTTTCAGTTTCCTCATCCTCATGGCCCATACTCATAGCCAAGACTTGGAAGCTCGCTTCAACACCTTGTAATCTGGTCTCATTGAGACCCAATAAGAAGTGAAACAACTCAGTACCAATGTTGCCACCATCAATACAACCATGCAATCCTCAATGGGGGAAATGAAACAAGACCTCACCACCCAACTTGAATCAGTCTTTTTGGCACTCTGCACCAAACTGCATATCCCTACAGATAACCCTTCCTCTTCCTCACCTCCACATACTGAAGGTGACCATTCCTCTCATTCCCATACCTTGCAGAACCATCACTTTCAATGTGACCTACGCCTTCCATGGGTGGATGTGACCAAATTTGATGGCTCAGACCCCACTGGTTGGCTAACCTAAATGGAACATTACTTCTCTTTATACGACATTACAGTTGACTTCACCAAACTCTGGTATGGTGTTCTCCATCTAGATCAAGAACGTTGGCAATGGAGAAAAACTTCTCATCAAGGGTATATTTCTTGGACACACTTTGTGGAAGAGATTTATGAACGCTTTGACACTGACACCAACCATTTGGGCCATTTGACAAAGATGAAACAATTAGGAACACTGGAAGACTTTATAGTTGCCTTTGAGCGCCTATATTTTAGAACAGATGGCATGTCTGATGCCTTTTTCTGAGAGTGTTTTATCAGTGGCCTCAAGGATGAAATTCGGGCCCATGTCCTCATGGCTCGGCCTAAGAGTTGGGTGGAGGCTACCAAAAGAGATAAACAAGCACAATAGGTTGTATGTGCTCAAAAACGCAAACCCTCCTTTATCCCTCGCCCTAAACCACTAAATCCCACTACTCCCTCTGCTCCACTAAAGATCCAAAAATTAACTAGGGCTGAAATGGATGAACGCAAACTCAAGGGCCTTTGTTATAACTGTGATGACAAATATTTCCTGAGACACAAGTGTAAAGAACAAAATATTTTTATGGCCATCTCTGAGGAGATTTTAGAAGAAGATGAATAAACTTCCTCTGTGTCTGAGTCACCTGAATCCACTGACATAACCCCTCCCTCAAACCCTCCCGAAGTAGAGCCAGTCATTTCCCTCAATGCTCTCACTGGCTTCTCCACTCCCCAAACCCTCAAGCTAATCGGTTACATCAAGCATCAAAAGGTCATCATTCTGGTTGATAGTGACATCACCAATAATTTTATTCATCACCGCATTGCCCAAGAAACTCATTGCTACATCCATGCCGTCAATAATTTCCAAATCATGATTTCCAATGGTGGTTCCATGAAATGTGGAGGGCGTTGTGAAAATGTGCATCTCCAAATTGGTGACTACCACCTGAAATCCCATATGTTTGCTATCGACATGGGAGGTTGTGACATTGTGTTGGGTGCAGACTGGCTAAGGACTTTGGGTCCCATTCTCATGGATTTTAATGACTTAACCATGCAATTTGACCAGGAGGGTCACCAATATAAGTTCCAAGGCATCACCACTAGTTCACCTGAGATCATTAGTTCCCATCACATGGAAAAGTTGCTAAAAAAGGGTCCTTCTGGTGTTATCACCCAATTCCATGCCATACAAGCAACATAGACACCCTTGGTACCGCAAGACCTCCAAGCCATACTTTCTAAACATCAATTGGTATTTTCCACTCCCCAAGGCCTCCCTCCTTCCCATGGTGTTCATGATCATTCCATTCCCCTTGTACCCGGAAGCCTTCCTCCCAATATCCATCCATATTGTCACCCCTTTTCCCAAAAAAATGAAATTGAGAAAATGGTCTAGGAACTCCTTAATGCAGGCGTTATCCGCCCTAGTATGAGCCCCTACTAGTATCTTATGGTCATGGTCCTGAAGAAAGAAGGTTCTTGGCGAATGTGTCCTGACTTCCGTGCCCTCAACAAACTTACCATCAAAGACAAATTCCCCATTCTTGTCATTGATGACCTCCTGGATGAATTGAGTGGTGCCCAATTCTTCACTAAAATAGATCTCCGTTTGGGCTACCACCAGATACGTATGAAAGAGGCATACATTCCCAAGACTTCCTTTAGAACTCATGAGGGCCACTATGAGTTTTTGGTCATTCCCTTTGGCTTGTGTAATGCCCCCTCCACCTTCCAAAGCCTCATGTATCATGTCTTTTGTCCTTTTCTCCACCATTTTGTCTTAGTTTTCTTTGATGATATCCTCATCTATAGAAAAACCTCGACATACCATCTTGCTCATGTGGATCGAGTTCTCCATCTACTCTCTCAGCACCAACTTTTCCTGAAACAGTTTAAATGTGATTTTGGCGCCTCAGAAGTAGAATACTTGGGTCATCTGGTTGGAAAAGATGGCGTCAGTGTGGATCCTAAAAAGATTGAAGATATGCAAGAATGGCCTCACCCAAAGAATCTTAAGAGCTTGCATGGATTTCTAGGCTTAACATGGTATTATCACAAGTTTGTTAAGAATTATGGGAAGATTGCAACACCTCTCACTGCTCTCCTAAAAAAGAACTCTTTCAATTGGACTACAACCGCTACTCAAGCTTTTCAGACCTTGAAGATGGCCATGTGCACCACTCCAGTCCTTGCCCTTCTCGATTTCACAAAGACCTCTATGTTGGAATGTGATGCCTCAGGGAAAGGAATTGGTGTTGTCCTTATGCAAGAGGGTTGACCTTTGGCCTTTACCAGCAAGAAATTATCTGAAAGAAATATGGGAAAATCCATCAATGAAAAGGAAATGTTGGCTATTATGCATGCCGTGGATTTGTGGCGTCCTTATCTATTGGGGCAACATTTCAAAATTAAGATAGACCATCAAAGCCTCAAGTATTTTCTGCAACAATGCATTTCCTCCCCAGAACAACAAAAATGGGTGACTAAACTCTTTGGATATGATTATGAGATCATTTATAAGAAAGGCAAAGACAACATGGTTGCGGATGCACTTTCCTGAAAATATGAAGACGAAGAATCCCTTTTTTCTCTTTCATTCATTGTACCAGATTGGCTCCAAGCCATTCGCCAGGAATGGCTACAAGATCCCAAAAGTTCGTAGTTTATCCACCAATTGCAGTCCAAGGCTCTAGCTTCCCCAGGGTACTCTTGGATCCATGAAGAACTTCGATACAAAGTCCATTTGTATTTAAGTAAACAATCAAAGCTTAAATCCATGGTACTTTATGAGCTTCATGCTACACCCACAACAGGGCACTCCGAGTTCACCAAAACCTATGACAGGGTCAAACGTTCCTTTTTCTGGGATGGTATGAAACATGACATTCATAATTTTGTACCTGAATGTGATGTGTGTCAATGCAACAAGGGAGAAACAGTCAAATCGTTGGGCATACTACAACCGCTCCCAATTCCACCTTCTATTTGGAAGGATATCTCTATGGATTTTATTACCGGCTTACCCAAATCTGGAAATAAATTCGTCATCATGGTGGTTGTTGATCGCCTTTCCAAGTATGCTCATTTATGTGCCCTTCAACACCCATTTACAACATCCATGGTGGCTCAAATATTCATGGATCAGGTCTTCAAGCTGCATGGAATGCTGCACTCTATTGTTTTTGATCGTGACCCAACTTTCACAAGCAATTTTTGGCAAGAAATGTTCAAGATACAAGGCACCGAATTGCATCTCAACACAACTTATCATCCCCATAATGATGGCCAGACGAAAGTTGTCAATAAGTGTTTGGAAACATATTTGAGGTGTTTTTCCTCGGAAAAGAAAAATCAATGGGTTCAATGGTTACCCCTAGCTGAATGGTGGTACACCACTTCATACCATATAGCTACACGCATGACTCCTTTTGAAGCAGTATATGGACAGAAGCCAGCTTCAGTTCTCTCATACTTACCATGTGCATCGAAGGTCTAGGTGGTTGACCTAACACTTACAGCTCGAGAGGCTATTCTCCGTACCCTCAAAGAGAATTTGGTCATGGCACATACTCACATTAAGGAACAAGCAGATCAAGGTCACTCTAAACGTCAATTTTCAGAAGGGGATCAAGTGTTTCTTCGACTGCAACCTTACAAGAAAACTTCCCTCAAGGCCGAGCATTGTCAGAAGCTAACACCGAAATTTTATGGTCCTTATACTATACTCAAGCGTGTGGGACAAGTCGCCTATCAGTTATCTTTTCCTATTAATTCGAAGCTACATCCTGTTTTTCATGTTTCATGCTTAAAGAAGGTGATTGGAGCTAAGTGCCAAATTCAAACCAAACTTCCAGAGTTAGCTGAAGAAGGATCCATTTGGCTACAGCCAGAAGCATTTTTGGACCAGGGTGAGCATTGCCTACGTCAGAGAAACATCAAGGAAGTGCTAGTACAGTGGAAAGATACAACTCCAGTAGATGCCACTTGGGAACCAGCTGCCATTCTGCAACAACTTCCTCATCTCAAGCCTTGAGGACAAGGTTGTTTTTAAGGGGGCGGACATGTTAGGGTCCTAACCCGAACATAGGTAGAACAATATATTTAGATGTAATAAAGGTCAATATTAATAAGTCCTTTCAATAAAATAGAATAAGGCAGATGTAAGAAGACCTAATAGAAGCTTCCGCTTCTAGAAGGATCTTCCTCTAGATGCTTCTTTTTAGTATAAATAGGAGTTGAGGGTATGAGAACGCTAGCTTGGATATTATTGTAATAGAGCTCTACTCAACTAGAGGTTGCCCCCTCGAATAGGCCTGTGAACATTGCTTTCAGATTCAAAGTGCTATTTATGTTGTTATTCTTATAACATTTCTGTGTTATTGTGGTGAATGTTTTGGTTATATTGTTGTTATTCTGCCATTACTAGCATTTTATTTTAGTTCTGCATACATTTTATATCTGGTATATTATAGATTATTTCTAGAAGTAAACGTAGAGTTTAAAACTGCTATGTGTCAAATGTCTGCAAAACAAAACGAAGACAAGTGCCTTATGGAGAGATTGCGCAGGTGCCAAGTGATTGTGCAGGTGTCGAAGAACTAAATATAGCCACAATATATATGATGGTGTTCACAAATTTCTTGCCTGTTCCACCATTTGCAGAATTGGGGTAAGCTTGTGTCAGATGCGCCTTGTTGTTTAGTGGATATTTAAGACCCTAGTTCTGATGTTGCTCATACAACTGGAGGCTACAATTCAGGCTTATCCTTGATGTTTTTGTGAATCTAACCCTTCATAAGACCAAATAAATAGCACAAATTTTTGTTGACCGTCGAAGTGTTCAAGGTTACTTAGAAGAATAAGAAAATGCAGGTTTATTTGCAAGCATTACAACATGAAGGTGTCTCTAGTTTCTTGGTTTCTGGCCATTATAATGTTGTTTCTCACAATGCCCATCATGCATCGCCTAAGGAAGAGGACTAATCTACAAGAGTTTGCTTCAAGTTTTGGTATACATTTTGTTTATCTATGATGGCTAACCATATTCAGATATATATATGAGGCATATACTTGATATAGCTATTCGAATGGAAGAAGTATATATCCATTTTTGCCTAAAAATCATTTTCAGTTTTGATTCTGGAAGTCTATGAAGCAAAGATATAAAATATGGTTATCAGAACACTAGCCAGAGAAAATTTATGCAGTCAACATCATTCAAAGTACTCTACAGGATCTCGATCACCCCTACCTTTATTATACTCTATTTTTTCCAAAAGGAATGAAAGCATGTACATGAAGATTCAGGTATCAGACCTTCTCTAGCAGACAGATGGAGCATCATGGGTTTAGAAATCAAAAAAGATATCAATCTACAAGTCAGAGTTTAATCAAAGTTTCAAGTAGCTTTGTCCAAATTGCCTTCTTCAGCTGTTTGTAGCATTTGTCGACTGTTTTGCACCTCTAGCACTACAAATGAGGGATTTGCCAACAAGGAAGAAAACAAGTTCTAATTGAACTCTATTTTTGGTTGAGAAAGAGGAGGTATGAGTTACTAGCTGTTAGATGAAGCTTCTACAACGTATATTCATCCTCCAGCACATAGAGAAACCTGTTGAAGACCATAGATCTTGATAGAGTTTCATTCCTTGAAGATAGGGTCTAAATCCTATTATTTTGTAATTAGATTTGATCATAGGCTATTTTTGTCTTTTCGATCCTTCTTCATAGGATCTTAGTTATCAATGTAAAGGCTATAAAGCTAATGATCACAATGGTGAAAAGCATTCAAACCTAAATTCTCATATGTACTCTTTTGATCTAGATATTTTTGAATATATCATGGAAGTATAAGTTTCTTCCATTGGATGTTGTTCAAACCCTCTTCTTGTCTTTCATTTCTGTACTTGTGAACTTAGACTTCTATTCATTTCAATGTTTATATTATGATTGTCGATTGTCTTATTATCTCTACATAAATAAACAAGATTCACAGTTCCTTTGTTAGTTATCTTTGGCCTGTCACATGTATGGTTTACAGATGTGGTATTGTTGATATAATCAACTTCTTTCATCCATTGCAATTATAACTATCTGAACATAACCCTTTAGGTGGCCTTGTTATGTCATGATTTGTCCAAACCTATATCTATTTGAAGAGTGGATGTGTGATATATTTACTTTGATCCATTTGCTACATATATCATTGAGTTTTTATTAAATTACCAGGCTCTTTCGAATCACAGCCTAGAAAGTCTCCTGGAGTGCCAACAATTTGGCGTTGTTTCCGAGGAGGTGAGTGTGAAGAAAGCTTCCCTGGGAGATGACATAGTCCCAAATTTTGATGATAGACAAAGGCTGGGCATCATATTAGTTGTAACTATCTATCTAGAGACTCCACAATCAAAGACTCCACTGGGGAGGATCCGGTTGACAGAAAAATGAAAAGGCATAAGGGAAAATCTAGGTATCAGTTTATGAGCCTCCTTCATGAACTATTGTTGTTCTTTATCAATTCATTTCTTCTTTTCCCTTCACAGATTAAGAGGATCATCTTATGTTTTGTATATTCGGATGACCATCATCCTTCTTTTATATATCCATCTTTAGAAGAAGAAGATCTTCATACTGCTTGTATTGTAGATGTTGATTCAGTATCTTTACCTTAGCCTGTTCATAAAGATGATCTTTGTATTCAAATCTCTCTTGAATATGATCATCCTTGTGATCTTGGAGAGATCGAAATTGATTCAGGACCCTCTCAGATCTCAACACCTTTTACCATTACTTTTGAGCCTTGCCATCAACTTGTTAATCCTTATGATCAACCCACTACTTTTCAAATTAAAATAAGAATGAAGTTGTTTAAACCTTTGAGGCTTCCATATCCCCTTCATCCTTATCCTCTTGATTACCTTGAATATCTTCCCAGGTTTTCTGGAGAGGATCATGTCACAACAGAGAGGCATTTGGGGGCTTTTGAAAACTTTGTTGATCAATTCAAGATTATACATGATGATGTTATTATGAGGATGTTCTCCAAAACTTTGTTCAAAGATGTTGCAATATGGTTTAAGAGTTTGAGAGATGATTCCATTGGCTCTTGGATCGAGTTGTCCAATGCTTTTTCAAAGTATTGGGGTGAGAACAATTTTTTTTATTTGTACCTCACTGATTTTTATTCTTTGAGGAGAGGCAAAGACGAAGTCTTGTCTATCTTCAATAGAAGGTTCTATAGTGAATATCATGACATGCCTTCGGAGATCCGGACTATAGAGACCTCTTCCATGGTATACTATGTTATGGATCAGCATTTAGATCTTGTCCTTCTCTTGTTAGATAGGAAATCATCATCTTTACGACAGTTGTTCGAGGTTGCAGAAGAAGTTGAGGAGAACACCCGTGCTTCCAGGAGGATCCGAGAGCGGGTTTACTTTGAAAACTTGTATGCACATGAGCAAGCAGAATGTCAATATGTTTCATATTTTGAGAAAGAAGAAAGTGAATATGAAGCATATTTGGAACATCAACAAGGATGTAAGTTTATTTCAGATTCAGATCCGAATTCTTCACTGTTTGAATATGTTTCTATGGACAGGTATGCATGTCAATTTCATGAGTAGTTTTCAAGAAATTTTGAGGATGAGGTAACTAATGATTGCCTAGATAATTAGATGTTTCTAGTTGATAATGATCAATATGATTAAAACCCTATTTTATCATTATCTTGTGGTCATGATTTTGAAAAGAGATTTGTTGCTACTAATGATCAAGGTTCGATCACAAGAGAACTAGAAATTCATCTGTTTGCAAGAAGAGAAGCATTCATGGATAAGGCATTCATCGATCAATATGTTTTTGATCTTGGTTTCAAGGATCCAGTTGCAGCCTTGATGGAGTCTTATGGTTCATAGTACGTGAAAATTTCATATTTATTTTACTCATCATCACTTCTGGGTGGGTCTTGTTTTCTGAAGGAGTTTTTATCAATGTTGTTACATCAAAAACATATTTTATTGATCAGTGGTATGGACGAAATATTTTCAGTTTTCAAATTACTTGAATGGATGTTATGGAAGTCTGCCTTTACTTAACCAAGTTGCAGATATGGTTAGAGTAGGGTAGTGTAGGAAATAAGCCCGCTTCCCGAGCATGTGATTTCCTTCAAGTTTGCAGAAATAGCAATTAGTTTGCTGGAATAAAGGCAGGTTTTGAAGAGGTTCAGAGAATGGTTGCATAATTGACTCCATAGCCCAATGGAAAGGCCACCAAAACTACTAGGTTCTTGGAGCATCACACGGAGGTCTCCATCACAGTTGGAGCCAGATGTTAGTGCTCAAAATGTTTCTTCAATATTTTGAGTTGCCTTCATCAAATCGAGGTTAATTCGCTCATTTTCCAAGTATTTGGTTAGTGTCATATCTTCCAATTTATTCATCAAGATTTGATGAAGTTCCCATTAATCGGTTTTTTTCCCCAGTATCTCTTTGATCCTTGTCCTTTGGTTTTGTAAATGAGGTTTGGTCTTTCAAAGTTCTTTGGGAAAATACAAGGAAAATCCAAATTTAAGTTTTATGTCACTGGCATGTTTTATTGGACCTAGTTTTTATTTACATTTTCAAATACAAAGTTTATTGGCCTAAGGGAAAATTCAAATTATCAACACCAAGAGACATAAGGTTAAATTTAGGCTCTTAGGCCTATTACAGGTCTTTATTAATTTTATCAAAATTTTGGGGCTCGGAGGCCAAGCTCCAAGTTCCTAGTCCACGAGCTAGCATCTGCACATATAACCACATGTTATTAACAACACATAAACGAACACTAAGCACCAACGCCAAGCATCCAAGGATAGCCTTATGATCATTTCATCGATGGTACATTGTAAACATTTTCATTTTTACAAACTAACATAATAGAGTTCTCTCTTCCATGTGGGATTATTCCTAGAAGTAAATGTAGAGTTTAAAACTACTATGTGTCAAATGTTTGCAAAACAAAACGAATACAAGTTCCTTATGGAGAGATTGTGTAGGTGCCAAGTGATTGTGCAGGTGTCGAAGAACTAAATATAGCCACGATATATATGATGGTGTTTGAGGTGTAAAGGCATGAAGATCAATCCAAAGGTAGAAAGGGAAAAGTCATAGTTCAAAGAGATAATGACTCAATAGATGAAGAGGAATATGACTCTGCATTAGATAAGGTATTCTTCCGAGCCATCTAAATTGGAAACTCCCAGGTAATATAAATATTAGATAGCAGGAGTCTATGCAGTAGTTGAGACAGATCAGAGAACCATCCTTCGAGCAGCTTACAGAGTTTGAGTACATAGACTCAGAGTAGTTAGTTAGTAGAAGTACAGTATGAAAGATTGATTAGTTGGCATAAGTCTGTGATTGTATTCATACATAGATATATTTAGCACGGGTTGTTCCATGTATGAAGAGTTTGGTTTATAGATAGAGAAGACCAATGGACACAATTGACATTTGATTATGAGTTGCGGTAGTGACTACTTCATGATAGTACAATGAAAGATGGGTCGATATTGTGGATAGTTGAGTAGCAGAGTCTTGGACGGTATGGACATATGGATTCGTGAGAATCTTAGAAGTGGCTTAACAATTGGAATCAGTTGAAATCAATTGATCATAGAAGGGAAAGAAGTGAAATGCACAACAGAATAGGGAAAGAGAAACCGTTAGCAGAAGCGATATCATTAGAAAGATATTGTTGAATAGTATGGTTCATGTTATCGTGCAATCTGTGCTTTCCCAAATCCCAAGGCAAGTGAAACAAGATTGGTGTAACAAAGGGGTGACCTATCATAATCACCTTAATAGGAAACCCATTTCTATTTAGGGGTATGTTAAGACTACCCCAAGAGAGACATCCCTAGTGACGTAAAGGGATGGTGAAACTAAAGAAAGGATGAAAAGACAAACCCCTTATCACTGGTCACTCAAGTCAAAGGTCTTGTTGAGTTTATGTCTTAAGAGATGAAGCAAATGTAATGGATGAAGTGTACCTACCCAGAACAAGACAAGAAGCAAAAATATGGCAGTTTCAAGTACAAAATGATATTAGTGCTTCGATAAGACAACAAAACATTGAAATGTATGCTATCTGATATAAAATTGCAGTGAAATGAAAGTTTACAAAAACAAGAAGTATTTTATAAAAGTTGCAAGAAATATTCCTCAAAATTGCTTGAAAAGACAATGAAAAGATGGCATTTACTAGGAAAAATGATAATCACATGTCATATGAAACTTTAGAAGTGTTTAGCTAGCATTCAATGTAGATTATGAAAAACATTTGCTGCATTAAGATGGCAATAGCAGCAATTTATAACAACAATAAGTAAATTAGTTGTCTAGGCTAGGTTAGTGTTAGTTTTAGTTAGTGGAAGATAGAAAGTGTAAGGTTTTAGTGTTGGTTTGATCTCTAAACAAAAGAAGTGTAAGGACTAGTTCCTTTGAGGGGTTATGGAGTCAAAAGTTCAAAAACATTCATTTGTATTAAGAAACAAAATGATTATGTTTATCCAAGTAAATGATGAATCTTAGAAGAGTAGTACCTGAAGTCTTCTAGGATTCAATCTTTAGGGAGGTGAGCTATGAGAGAGTAAACACTTGTAGGTCCTACTGGTTTCCTCCTTATTAGATAATTGAAATAAATATTTAGATGCAACAACAATTGATCAAGGCTTCTAAAGTGCTAGCACTTTAGGGCTTTAGAAGCTTGTCAAAGTTGACCACCTTGGAAAAGTTTTAACAAATGTAGAGAAAATAAGTAGCACCTTAAGTTCTTTACTCCTAGGGTTTTTCAAGAAAGAAATTTTATAATCTTTAACATGAATAAGCAAATATACCATAAAACTTCAAAATGAAATGACAATTGCATATTTACTTACTTCACCAAGAATAATCAAGCCATGAAACCCTATATTGCCAAGTAACTTTACCAAAAAATGATCCAAGTTGCAAGTATGAATACTCCAAGAGAGGTGCGCATCACAATTTCAGCCAATAAACTCTAAGTAGGGTGCACATTTCAGTACACTTCTCTCCAAGTGAGAGTTGTTATGTAAAAATGAATGTACTTTATGTTTATTTATAAAAAACTTTGACCCTTAATAAATTTTAGGTCAAAATTAAGCCCGAGCTGGCCAATTTATAATAAAATCCAATTTTGACATAATAAAAATTAATTATCACCTAAAGACATATCCAAGGGTGATGTCATGACCTTCTAGGGTGACGTTGAGGCCCTAAGGTGTAACGTTGTGCCTAAAATGTAGGGAACTTGGCCTCTAGAGGCCCCAGATTATACCCACACGTGCCACTAGGCTCATAACTTCTTCAAAAATAAAAACCCTAGCTCTAATTGATGTCCAAGGTCATGATTGTGATGTCCAGGGCCAACGTCCATGCATAAGAGAAAGATCCCCCTAGGTATAGGTTTGCTAGGGTGCCTAAAAAGGCAACACCCTTCTTTTCTCCAGTGCAAATATTCAATTTCTTCTTATCCCTGGCCAGGGTTGCAACATCCATCTGTGGGATTTAATCCCTCATCAAGGTTCGAGCTAA
This sequence comes from Picea mariana, assembly GCA_032191745.1. Taxonomy (NCBI): domain Eukaryota; kingdom Viridiplantae; phylum Streptophyta; class Pinopsida; order Pinales; family Pinaceae; genus Picea; species Picea mariana. The sequence goes on along the minus strand of JASDQU010503007.1, from coordinate 87,929 downwards.
TCATTCCCTCATGTGTACCTGTCCACCGGGAAAGGTCCTGCAACAACAACATGTATGCCCTCTAGGGATTCATAAGTCACAAGGATCATATCATGTAAATCACATTCAATAATTAAATTACCCAAACATGTGCATCAAACCCCCGTTAACCCGGACAAATGCTCAGAAACGTTATGCAACTTGACATGTTAGGTTTGGAGAAGGTCTCATGGTTTCCTATTAGGATAACCTCTCTTAAGTTTGGGGTGTTTCCCAGGTGGGATATAATCCAAGTCATGTAAGTGTATGAGGTGGCATAGGGTAAGTATTTGGGCATGGAGTGCATGTAATAACATGGAAATGTAAAGTATTACCTGTGGGTGCCTTTGTAGAGGGAGAGTTACACCTTGTCACAAATGCAATTGTTTCCTATCCCATTAATTCCCTTTTATTCTTAGATTTATTTCTTTTGATATTTTTCTTTTGTGCTTCAAGGGAAACGTTGAGGGCCATTGTCCTGGATTGATGACTAGAGGTGATAGTGTTATCCACAAACATTTCAAGGAAATGAGAAGGTTGGCTCGTGATGAGACCCCCTTTCTCTTGGATATGCCACCAAGAGACACTACCCTGGTTTGTTGACCATATAGTTGGTAGTGTCATACCACTACATTCCCATGGTCATAAAATGTCAGCTCGTGATGCGACCTCTTATCCATCAACTAGTACCTTGAGTTTTTATGTATCTTATGGGTCCCCTTTTCTTACTGAGAATATTTTCACTACTTTTTTGGGGATCCCTGGGTGAAGCATATCAAAGATTTCAACATTGAATTTTAACTCGTTCTAGCTACTTTTACCCTTTGGGCCTTTAACCCCTTCTTCCCACAAGGTAAGGTACAACTCTTTCTAGCATAGCCAATCCCAATGCCCAAACAATGATAGGGGAGATGGAAGGAATACAGATGGAAAGCAGTAAGTATGGAGGGAATGAACGATGAAGTTTCACAAATACACCCAGTAGCAACCCATCCTACAAGGAAACCAACTTAATAGGGCACCGTGTTACCCTTGTAGGTATAAATGAGGCAAAGAGAATAATTTCCAAGCAAATGTAATGAAATGAAGAAGGATTCAATACAACATATTCAAGTGCTTCCAATCAGAGTGATACATACCATGATACTCGGACTCACTACCTCATGGAGAAATACCCACCGCTACTTCAGAACCATTTTGGTGGGAGATGTATATTGATGTTGGTGAAAGTGGGCTGAACTGAAGAAATGAGGGGCCCTCTAGGGCCATGCGCAAGTCATCTAGATCTCGATACTCCATGTCTAAGACCTGTGTTCCTCGAGACGTGATATCCTTAGTTATCCATTGGCTACGGGATAACATCTAGCTCCAACTTGGGGACATGTTCTCACCTCAACATATTTTGTATGACCTGTGCCTTCTAAATCTCAACAAAGGATATTAGTAATCCCTAGGGTGGTGATATCACCCCTCATACATATATGATAAAATAAAAGAATCTCTAGTGTAACATATGATTATGAGTATACATATATACATAATGAATCAGGACAATATGAAAATGCAACTACAACTATGATAACATGATGTGAAAATGGTATATATAATGGATGCAAATGCCTACCTACCTTTACTTACCTGTTGGTTGAATGTTAGTTGTAGTCATATAACCAGTGAAACCATCCTAGAAATACCTCATAATACTTGCCTCTGTCCTTCATCATAAACCAAAACAATGACAAGTCAAGAAAAAAAATAACATGAGTCATAACATGCATCATACCATAGGAATTCGTAAAGTCTAGCTCATGGAGGCAAGAGAGAGGGACAAAATTATGCCAAGTTACACTTCTAGGAAAGTGCTCAATCTGTCTCAGAAAAGGATCGTGAAAAGTCAAAGGCTCAAAACACTGACTCAAAGAATATGAAGGTTGGATACCTTGGATGTGATCACATCCTGAGGTCTGGGAAGGGACTAGAAAGAACCTATAGGATGAACTACAACTTCTCAGGGGAAGGTTGGATTACCGAGATAACAAATTTCTTCTTAAGGAATTCAACCTACCCTTGAATTCTAAAAGAAGGCTTTGACTTGGAGAAAACTTAAGATAAGGGACATGTTTCAAAACTTCACCCTTAGTGAGATATCTTGGTAAAGTAATTGAAGGAGGCTGGAAAACCTTGTCACAAGTACCCTACTTTAGTTAAGTAATGTCCTCACCTTTATCAATATCTGAACACAATGGTGGTTGACAATTTTCTTCATGGAATAAATCCAAGTGCTCAAAAGAATACTCATCAAAATACTCAAGGTACGACCGAAAATCATCAGTAGAACAAAGAACTAGGTCACCCTTGGGTCCTTGGAAAACATCTGCAACTACATCATATCCTTGTTGCCAAATGCTAGAATTAGTAGTAACATGATAGGATAGTTGTAGAGGAAACATTTGGAAATCATCCTCAATTTCATAAATAGGGTCCCCATCATAGCCAATCACATCCCATTTACGTTTCCTGACATGTATGAACTCATCCATATTATCAACCATGTCATTACCTTTATCATAATACGAAGGGTTTAAAACATCTAAGGGATCCTCTAACTCTTCTTCACTTTCCAAATCACAAAACAAAGAATCTTCAAAATATTGGAAAGGGAAACAATTTATCGTATTCATTTCTTCTTGTGCATGAGCATAGAATATTTGAATAACTTCATCAAATGGAAGAGTAAGAATAAATGACTCATCCTCATTACTTGCCCCTACATCTTCAACTTCATAATAAAGAGGGTCTAGCTCATCCAACGATTCCCTTTCTTCTTCACCTTCTGAATCATAGAATAAGGTATCACCAAAAACCTGAAAAGGAAATTGACTAACCTAATCCTCTTCTTCTTGTGGAGGAGGAATAGGATTTCGGATGGCTTCATCAGAGGGAGGAGAACACATTAATACTTCATCATAATTTTTGATATTTTTAGTCTCTCACTCTTCAACCATGTCCTCATTATTCTTGCTAGAAGCATGAGTAAATTCTTGTTCTTCCCCATGGGATTGGTAACCTTCATCAAGATCCCTCTCCTAAACCTCTTGTTGATCAATGAATTTCTCCAACCTTTTCAAGAATTCTTCAACAGAGGTCTCAAGGAAAGGTATTCTCTTAAGAATACCCAGGGTATCTTTGGGCTCACCAATCTTGACTTCTGGGACAAAGGATTGTTCTTCCTTGGATTGTGTGATGTTGGCTTCGACTTCTGTGGCCATGTCATAAAGATTCTTGCATTGACCTTGGGATATTTTTATCAAGAAGGAATCCTGATTGTCTTAAGAATGCCCTAATATAGAGGAAAATGAGGAATTGGGGTCTAGAACAATAAGTTCTAGGGAGTCGTTGTGACAACTTTTGGAACCTGGTATGGAACTCCCTAATGGTCTCATTCTATTTATTATTTATGTGATTAAGTTTTTTCACTAACACCATAGGATCCTCTTTGATATTCCATCTCTTTAGGAAGACCTGTTATAATTGATCCATGGATGTAATATTAGCATCAGGGAGACTATCATATCATGTTCTAGCATTTCCATGAAGAGTGGCAAAGAAAAGTTTCATTGCTAGATCTTCAACATCATCACTGATAGGATGGAGTTCAAAAAGGACCCAAAAGTTTCTCATGTGGTCCTTTACTCGAACCTCATCATCACCAGTGAATTTAGGGAGCCATTTTACATACTTCGAAGGAATTTCTCGAGGGTAACCTGGTATTTCACTCATATCCAAGGGTTTAAAATTTCATGGGTCTCGTTGAGAAGCCATGGTTGGTCTTGTCATCAATGGAGTCAAAAAATAATCCTTGTAGGGATTATTAAAGGGAAAAGAGGGAAATACCCTCAGTGAAGTCACCAGGTAATATTTGATAAGTGAAAGGCTTTGAGAAAAAGGCTTACCGAAAAAAAAATTGTTCGAGGAAAATTAACTCGATGTTCCTAAAAAACGGTGCCAAAAATGTTATTTCACAATTTGTACTTTCACCTATCACTATCAACTTAATAGCGGGTGACCTATCACTGTCACCTTAATAGGGGTGACCTATCACTGTCATCTTAATAGGAAACCCCTTTCTGTTTAGGGGTATGTTAAGACTACCCCAAGGGAGACGTCCCTAGTGACCTAAAGGGCCGGTGAAACTAAAACAAGGATGCAAAGATAAACCCCCTATCACTAGTCAGTCAAGTCAAAGGTCTTGATGAGTTTATTTATTAAGAGATGATGAAAATGTAATGGATGAAGTGTACCTTCCCAGAACAAGACAAGAAGCAAAAATATGGAAATTTCAAGTACAAAATGATATTAGTGATTCAATAAGACAGTAAACAATTGAAATGTATGCTAGCAGATATAAAATTGCAGCGAAATGAAAGTTTACAACAACAACAAGTATTTTATAACAACTGCAAGAAATATGCCTCAAAATTGCTTGAAACGACAATGAAAAGATGCCATTTACTAGGAAGAATGATAATCACATGTCATAAGAAATTTTAGAAGTGTTTAGCTAGAATTCAATGTAGATTATGAAGAAAATTTGTTGCATTAATATGGTTGTATCAGTGATTTATAACAACAAGAAGTAAATTAGTTGCCTAGGTTAGTGTTAGTTTTAGTTAGTAAAAACTAGAAATTTTAAGGTTTTAGTGTTGGTTTGATCTCTCAACAAAAGAAGTGTAAGGACTAGTTCCTTTCAGGGGTTATGGAGTCAAAAGTCCAGTAACATTAATTTGGAGTAAACAAAAAAATTATTATGTTTATCCAAGTAAAGGATGAATCTTAAAAGAGTAGTAACTTAAGTCTTCTAGGATTCAATATTTAGGGAGGTGAGCTACTAGAGAGTACACACTTCTACGGCCTAGCAGTTTCCTCCTTCTCAGATAATTGAAAGAAATATTTAGATGCAAAAAAAATTGATCAAGGCTTATAAAGTGCTAGCACTTTAGGGATTTAGAATCTTGTCAAATTTAACCACCTTGGCAAAGTTTTAACAAATGTAGAGCAAAGAAGTAGCACCTTAAGTTATTTACTCCTAGGGTTTGTCAAGCAAGCAATTTCATAATCTTTAAAATGAATAAGAAAATATACCATAAACATTCAAAATGAAATGAGAATTGCAGATTTACTTACTTCACCAAGAACAATCAAGCCATGAAAACCTAGATTGCCAAGTAAATTTACCAAAAAATGATCCAAGTTGCAAGTATGAAGATTCTAAGAGAGGTGAGTATCACAATTTCAGCCAATAAACCCTAAGTAGGGCACACTTTTTAGTCCACTTCTATCCAAGTGAGAGTTGTTAAGTAAACATCAATGTACTCTATGTTTATTTATACAAAACGTTGACCCTTAATAAATTTTAGGTCAAAATTAAGGCTGACATGGCCAATTTACAATAAAATCCAATTTTGACATAATACAAATTAATTAGCACCTAAATACATCTCCAAGGGTGACACCATGCCCTTCTAGGGTGGCATTGAGGCCCTAAGTTGGAATGTTGAGCCTAAAATGTAGGGCGCTTGGCCTTCAGAGGCCCCAGATGATTCCCAAAAGTGCCACTAGGCTCATAACTACCTCCAAAATGAAAACCCTAGCTCTGGATGATGTCTAGGGTCATGATGGTGATGTACAAGGCCCTTAAAAAGCCAATGTCCATGTGGAAGAGAAACATCCCCCTCAGTCTAGGTCTTCTAGGGTGCCTCCAATGACAACGTCCTTATTTTTTTCGGTGCAAATCTTCAATTTCTTCTTACCCCCCACTGGGGTTGCAACATCAATATGTGGGATTTAATCCCTCATGAAGGTTTGAGCTAATCATTCCCTCATGTTTACCTGCCCACCGGGTAAGTGTCAGAAAGTTGGCTTAGGTTTATGGACAATTGGTATGGATTGTTGGTTTTCATTGATGTCAACCATTGGAGAGTGATATTGTAGATTGATGCCACCCTTAGTGATTGATGTCAACCCTTGAAGAAAGTCTGGTAGCGAATTTCAGTAGCACAAAGGTTTGAGTAATGGACCTAAGGTTGTTTCATGTATAATGGTATGAGTTTTGATATATTTGAAGGTAATACTATTCTAGATGGATATTACATGTCATTCCATTTCCAGTGGTATGTGGAACGTCACATAACTCCCCACGGTTAGAGAGTTATGGCCATGAGAAGTTGGAGAACCCAGGTTTGGGTAATGGACCCAAGTTTGTTTGATGGATAATGGTATGCGTTTTGATATATTTGAAGGCAAGAATATTCTATATGGATATTAAATGTCATTCCATTTCCAGTGGTATGTGGAACGTCACATAACTTCTCACGATTAGATAGGTATGGCCATGTGAAGTTGTAGAACCCTCATGAGTCATCTAGAATCCCCAAATGTCAATGTAGTCAAAGTGGTTTAAGAGATTTTAGAAGGTAAATAATAAAATGAAGTGATGAGTGTACTATAATTCAAAGTGAATACAAAATAAATTATTTAAATAATAAATTTAATGGAGAAATTAGAAGTGGGTTAAGATGGTTAAAAGGTAACCCCTTGAGGAAGCTACATGAAAGTATAAATAAGAGGAAATGATATCTCATTTTAATCACATTTGAGCATATTGAATATCTACAGGTGACTAAGGTTACCAAAGGATATCTAAGCCGAATTTTAGAGGGAAAGTGAAGTAAAGAATGCTGAAATTCAAGGGAGGATAAATTATTTTGATGATGCTTTATAAGGTATGTTATTTACAAGTCCTCTCACCATTTTCAAAATAATGTTTTTTATAGAATGATTTAGACTGTGAAATTGGGATGCCTTTAAGGAAACATATCCAAGTAGCTATGGTACAAATTTCATCTTGTGGGTCGTTGTATTTTTGTAGTTACACTTAGTGGAAAATAGATTTTGTGGCTAGTCCTAAAACTAGTCTAAAACAAGTGTTTCAGGTAAAAATGTCATAAGTTCTTCATAACATATCTGAATTCAGTAAGACCAAATGTGTTGGTCATAGTACATTATGTAGTATTCCGTGTACAATTTTCATATCCATACAACAAATATTCCGTGCGGGACATGCTCTACAAGTTTTCTCTCTAGACTAAGCCATATTTCAACAAGGTATGTCATTTTTTCTATAAATCCTTTTCTGAGAGGTTCCAAGTAGTGACACCTGGATGAATTGTATAAAACAAACTGAAGAACATTGTGTACTATTTTCAGATATTTATTCATTACAGGTACATAGTTATGATTTTTTCAAGTTAGGGTTGTTGACTAATCCAAAACTAGTCATGTGAGACTAAAGTAAAGTTTGATGAAAATGCTAGTCTCTTGTTGTTAAAGTTAAGGAAGGTTTGCAGGTATGTGATCATATACACCGGGTCTATTACAGAGTTACAAATCAGATTTGGATGATGAAATTGATGAGATATTTTGGTTGAGGTACATGTTGGGTACATAGTTGAGACAAGTAGTTGATGAGTTGGCACATGTATGAGTTGTATAGTTGATGATATTGGGACATATTGATGAGTCATAGTTTATCTCTATTTGATACATGATTGGTACATAATTGGTACATGGTTGGAGGCACTTGTTAGTAGTATTTTTGATACATAGGTTATGGATGATGTAGCATACTTGTCTTGGTAAATTATTAGAAGCACATATTGATCTTGGTGATGATTATGAGTTGTTGTGTTATGCTTGGTTGATGCACATCTTTGAGATTTGTCTTGGTGATTGATCTTGGTGAGTAGATTTGATTTGGTTGATAAGATTTATGAGACATGTTGTTGTGATGGGTTAGTTGGACAGGTTGTTGTGACAGGTTATTTGTACAAGTTTGATGCATGGTTGATGCACTTGTTCATGGTACAAGTTGAGGTATAAGTTTGTGCATGGTTGATGCACTTGTTTATGGTACAGGTTGATTACAGGTTGTTTGGTAAAGGTTGGTGCATATTTGATACACGTGTTTATGGTACAGGTTGATTACATGTTGAGGTATAGGTTGATGCATGGTTGATGCATGGTTTAGGTTATTGGTACAGGTTGTTTGGTGTAGGTTGATTGGTACATGTTTACAATAGTATATCTCATAGTGATAGTGTGACAATGGTTCCATCATTCTACTTATATTTCAGGGTGGTTGGATGGGGCAAGGACAGGTGGTTGTAGCCACCTTCTAGTTGTAGCAGGAGAACATAAGGGGTTGTAGCCTCCTTTTGGTTGTAGCTAGATAATTGGGGAGTTGGAGATTCCCTTAGGTTGTATCCTGAGAAACTAGGGGGTTGGAGCCTCCTTCCAGTTGTAGCTGGAAAACAAAGGAAGTTGGTGCTTCCAATGAAATTAATTATTAAAGACATATAAGAAAAAATGTTTTGTGGTTTTCTCCCACTTTGGGTTTCCACGTAAAACATTGGTGTATTGTGAATTTGTGTGATTTCTCATTTTTTCATTGTTTATTTACTCTGCAACTATTCAATGATAATGCTACATTGATATAACACTTTCATTGTATGGTGAAAAATGATTAAATTTCTCTATTACTGATTCATCCCCCCCCTCAATAATCCAACAATTGGTTTCAGAGTCGGTTCCTTTAGGAAACAATTTAACCACTGGAAGGAGATCATGGATTATTCTGAGAATGGAGTACCAATGTTTAATGGTCAGAATGGTTTTAAGTATGAGATGTGGTGCAGAAGGACATAATTATTTTTACAGGCATAGGGACATTATATTTGGCTATCAGTTGTTACAGGATATGATAGTTCAAAAAAGGCAAAGACTACAGCCAGGAAGGAATTGAAGAAGAATAACGAAATAACAATGGGTTTCATCTGGGAAGGATTACCTAATCCGACAAGAGAAAATGTTCGTAAATGTTCATCAGCCAAAGAAATTTGGGATAAATTACATGACATATATTCTTCACCCATCGTAGATTAAGAAAATGCCAAAGTATATGCAGATACAGATAAAAAATAATTATGTTTACCATGTCAAATATATTCAGAAGATGAAGAGTACATAATCACAAGAGAATTGATTAGTTCTTTAGATGAACTAAGAAAAGAAAACAAGTCACTCAATAAAGAATTGATGAAACAAAAGGAAAGTGTTCACATTTTTGAAGAATCCCAACAGGTCATCAAGAACTTAAGAAATCAGCTAGAAGAAGCAAGAAAGATCAAAGAAAATATTGAATATCAAAAGCAGTATTTGGAAGCCAACATAGAAGCATAGAAGGAAGAAGAAAAAATGAGAGAGAAGATATTGACAGATCATCTTAAGGAAAGAAATAACGATCTAAACTGGCTTGAGGCAGAGTTTGGTCGAGAAGATAAAGGAATTGAAGAAGAAATAATCAAATTAAAAATTCAACTTGAAGAAGAGAAAAGAATAGAAGAAGTCATGAAGTCTCAGATAATGAAGAAAGAATAAGAGGTTGAGAAGATTAAAGAAGAAGTTGTCACATTGAGAAGTAAAATCGTCAGGCTCAACAATAATGTTGAAGAAACAGAAACATTCACATCAGTTATAGAGAATGTAGAGAAGCACTCTAGGTTGCTAGAAAAGAAGAATGAAGAAAATAAAAAGAGTTATGCAGAAGTACTCAAAGGAAGGAATCATGGTAAACCAGAATCTAAGAAAACTATTGAAGATACATCTTCAAGAAGACCATCCATGTTCAAGCCACAAATAAGCTTCAATCGTGATCATGATCAGTCAAGGAAACAAATTAGAAGGACTATGCCAAAAAGAACATCATTCACTCCCAGGTATGAAAATTTCTTTTATGGTCATTGTTTTTATTGTACTAACTTTGGACATAAGGTTGCATATTTCAGGGATTATAAAAGAATGTTCAAGCAATAAATTCCTATGTGGCCCCACATAACATTGAATGCTACAAATTTCATAACTATGGACACATATCTAGTGATTGTAGAAGCACAATCAATACTAACATGAAAGAGAACACTGATATCATATATAAGAAAGTATGGATAAGAAAACACAAAGAACAAGTTAACAAAGACCAGGTCCCAGAGATCGCAAGATTGGAAATCAAACGAGATGAAGAAAATTCTACAGAGAAAAAAAAATATGTCAGATACACAAAGGTTTGAAAAATAAATGAAAAAAAAGAAGGACAGGTGAATAAGGAACATGTTCAAGAGATTGTACTTTCAGGCATTGTAGTGAAAGATGAATCCACAAGCAGAAATAAAGATGATGAATCTACCAATAAAGATGATGATGAATCTAGAAATGAAGATGATGATGAATACACATCAGAGCAGGAATTGTTTTGAGCCATCTGACTTAGAGACTCCCAGGTAATATGAATATTAGACATGGGGAGTCTATGCGATAGTCGTGACAGACCAAAGAACCATCCTTCGAGAAGCTTGCAGAGTTTGAGAAGAAATATCTAGAGCAGTCAGTTAGTAGAATTACAATTTGATTGATTAATCAAGACTTTATGATAGTATAGTGATAAATGGGTCAACATTATGGACAGTTGGGCAAGTAGAGTCTTGGACAGCATGGACGAGAGCATGGATTCATATATTGGTTCAAAGAGTGGTTTAGAGACAAAGGAACATTATCATAATGGATGATAATTACACAGGAAATGGCTCGAACAATGCTAATGGATTCCAAATTGATAGATATTTTTTGGACACATGCAGTGTATACAACAATTCACATTCAAAACAGTGTAATGCTCAGAAACAACAATGACAAAACTCCCTACAAACTACGGAAAGGAAGCACAAAGAAAAAACTCTACATCAAGGTAACTCAATGTAGTATTTTATTAATTGAAATTTATGTTGATGATATAATTTTTGGAAGTACTAATGACATGTTAAGCCAGAAATTTGCAAAGGATATGCAGAATGAATTTGAATTTTTATCCTTCTTTATGGGTCTTCAGATATGTCAAAGAAACCAATGAATTTATATTTCTCAAACTAAGTATACCAGAGAAATGTTAAAGAGGTTCGGAATGGAAGATTGAAAACCAGATACCACTCCTATGCAAACCAATAGAAAGTTGAGAAAATATGATGATTCAAAGTCTACAGACTAGAGGAAATATAGGTCAATGATTGGTAGCTTACTATATGTGACAACATCTAGACCAAATGTAATGTAGGAAGTTGTATAGGTGGCATGATTTCAAGCAACACCAAAGGAATTGCATGTCTTAGAAGTAAAGAAGATTTTCGGATATCTCTAAAGAACAAAAGAGTTTGGATTATGGTATCCAAAAGGAAAGGATCTATCACTTATTACCTACACAGATGCAGATTGGGAAGGTTGCATTGATGACTGACAAAGCACCAGTGGAGAAGCATTCTACTTAGGTGAGTGTTTAGTATCTTGGCTAAGCAAGAAACATTAATCAATATCTTTATCTACAGCCGAAGAAGAGTATATTGCACCAACATTATGTTGTACTTAGGTTCTATGGATGAAACAAAATTTGACAAATATATAGGTTGAGTATGATGAGCCCATTCCAATATATTGTGATAATACAAGTGCCATCAATATCTCAAAGAAACTAGTGATGCACTCTAAGAATAAGCACATTCCAATAAAGTATCACTTTCTACGAGAACATGTTGCAGAGAAGAACATCAGAGTTGAATATGTGGGAACAAAAGAACAAGTGGCAGACAGCTTTACAAAAGGGCTTCAAAGGGAAGCCTTTGAGTATTTTCACTAGAGACTCAAAGTAATGTTTACTCCAAAATGAATTATTTTGAATCCTTATCTTATATGTCTTAGATTTACACGAGGAAGCACCATAAAGAGGACAATTCATGTTGGGGGATCAGTTTTAAGAAGATTTCAGTTAGGGGGAGTATCCCCAAGGACAGTTCAGTTAGGGGGAGCATCACCGGATGGAAAGATGCCTTTGCAATTGATGACAAAGGGGGGGAGGTTTATCAGATGCAGGATATAAATGATTGGAGAGAGAGCACAAAGGCATGTAGACAGGGGTAGTAGCCCAAGGAGAGTTCAGTCAAGGGGAATAGCCCCAAAGGAAGATGTACTTTTCCATTGATGTCAAAGGGGGACAAATAGAAATATTGATGAGGAGTAAAAGAATGACTGTTATCATGACTAAGTGTTGTCATCAATGCTAAAGAGGGAGATTGTCACACAGTTGGATTAGGATGATGGACAGTTGGTATGGATTGTTGGTTTTCAATTATGTCAACCATTGGAGAGTGATATTGTATATTTATGTCAACCCTTAGTGACTGATGTCAATCCTTGGAGAAAGTCTAGTAGCACAAATGTTTGAGTAATTGACCCAAGGTTGTTTCATGTATAATGGTATGGTTTTTAATATATTTGAAGGTAAGACTATTCTACATGGATATTACATGTCAATCCATTTCCGGTGGTATGTGGAACATCACATAACTCCTCAAGGTTAAAGAGTTATGGCCATGAGAAGTTGGAGAACCTAGGTTTGGGTAATAGACCCAAGTTTGTTTGATGGATAATGCTATGAGTTTTGATATATTTGTAGGAAATTCTATTCTATATGGATAGTACATGTCATTCCATTTCCAGTGGTATGTGGAACGTCACATAAATTCTCAGGGTTACAGAGTTATGGCCATGTGAAGTTGGAGAACCCTCATGAGTCATCTAGAAGCCCCAAAATGTCAAAGTAGTCAAAGTGGTTTAAGATATTTTAGAAGGTAAATAATAAAGTGAAGTGATGAGTGTACTATAAGTCAAAGTGAATAAAAAATAAATTATTTAAATAATAAATTTAATGGAGAAATTAGAACTGGGTTAACCCTAAAATAAGGAAAGTGGGTTAAGATGGTTAAAAGGTAACCCCTTGAGGAATCTACATGAAAGTATAAATAAGAGGCAAGGATCTCTCATTTTAATCGCACTTGATCATATTCAATATATACAGGTGAATGATCTAACCAAATGATATCTAAGATGAATTTTAGAGGGAAATTGAAGTAAAGAAGGCCGAAATTCAAGGGGGATAAATTCTTTTGATGATGCTTTCTAAGGTATGTTATTTACAGGTCATCTCACCATTTTTTCAATAAAGATTTTTATAGAATGATTCAGACCGTGAAATTGGGAGGCCATTGAGGAAACATATCCAAGTAGTTGTGGTACAAATTTCAACTTGTGGGTCGTTGTATTTTTTGAGTTACACTCCGTGGAAAATAGGGTTTGTGGCTAGTCCCAAAACTAGTCTAAAACAAGTGTTTCGGGTAAAAATATCATAACTTATTCATAATAGATTGAAATTCAACAAGAAAAAATGTATTGGTTATAGTACCATCTGTAGTATTTTGTGTACAATTTTCATATCTATACAACAAATATTCTGTGTGGGGCACACTCTACAAGTTTTCTCTCTAGAATAAGCCATAATTCAACAAGGTATGTCATTTTTTCTATAACTCCTCCTAGAGGAATTGCATAAAACATATTGAATAAAATTGTGTACTATTTTCAAATATTTATTCATTACGGGTACATAGTTATGCTTATTTCAAGTTAGGGTTGTTGACTAATCCAAAACTAGTCATGTGAGACTAAAGTAAAGTTTGATGAAAATGCTAGTCTCTTGTTGTTAAAGTTAAGGAAGGTTTGCAGGTATGTAATCATATACACCAGGTCTATTACAGAGTTACAAATCAAATTTGGATGATGAAATTGATGAGGGATTTTGGTTGAGGTACATGTTGGGTAAATAGTTGAGACAAGTAGTTGATGAGTTGGCACATATATGAGGTGTATAGTTGATGATGTTGGTACATATTGATGAGTCATAGTTTATGTTTATTTTATACATGATTGTTACATATTTGGTACATGGTTGGAGGAAATTGTTAGTAGTATTGTTGACACATGGTTTATGGATGATGAAGCATAATTGTCTTGGCATATTATTAGAAGCACACATTGATCTTGGTGATGATTATGGGTTGTTGTGTTATGCTTGGTTGATGAACATGTTTGAGAGTTGTCTTGGTGATTGATCTTGGTGAGTAAATCTGATTTGGTTGATAATATTGATGAGACAAGTTGTTGTGATAGGTTGTTTGGATAGGTTGGTTTGATAGGTTATTTGTACAGGTTTGGTGCATGGTTGATGCACTTGTTCATAGTATAGGTTGAGGTACAGGTTGGTGCATGGTTGATGCACTTGTTTATGGTACAGGTTGATTACAGATTATTTCGTATAGGTTGGTGCATATTTGACACACTTGTTTATGGTACATGTTGATTACAGATTGAGGTACATCTTGATGCATGTTTTATGCATGGTTCAAGTTATTGGAATAGGTTGTTTGGTGCAGGTTGATTGGTACAGGTTTACAATAGTATATATCATAGTGATAGTGTGACAGTAGTTCCATCATTCTACTTATATTTCAGGGTGGCTGGATAGGGAAAGGACATGTGGTTGTAGTCACCTTTCGGTTGTAGCCGGAGAACATAGGGGGTTGTAGCCTCCTTCTGGTTCTAGCCAGAGAATTGGTGAGTTGGAGCTTCCCTTAGGTTGTAGCTTGAGAAACTGGGGAGTTGGAGCCTCCTTCCAGTTGTGGCTAGAAAACAAAGAAAGTTGGTTCTTCCATTGAGTGTAATTCTTAAATACATATAAGAAAAAACATTATGTGGTTTTCTAGTGCTTTGGGTTTCCACATAAAACACTGGTGTACTGTGTATGTGTGTGATTGCTCATTTATTCATTGTTTATTTACTCTGCAACTACTAGATGATAATGCTACATTAATATAACACATGCATTTTATGGTGAAAAAGGATTAAATTTCTCTGTTACTGATTCACCCCCCCTCTCAGTAATCCAACAATTGGTTTCAGAGCCAGTTCCTTCAGGAAACAATTTAACCACTAGAAGGAGATCATGGATTATTTTGAGAATGGAGTACCAATGTTTAATAGTCAGAATGGTTTTAATTATGATATGTGGAGCAGAAGAACGAAATTATTTTTACAGGCACAGGGACATTATATTTGGCTATCAGTTGTTACAAGATATGATAGTTCAAAAAGGGCAAAGACTGCAGCCAATAAAGAATTGAAGAAGAATAACAAAATATCAATGTATTTCATTTGGGAAGGATTACCTAGTCCGGTAAGAGAAAAGGTTGGTAAATGTTCATCAGCCAAAGAACTTTGGGATAAGTTACATGAAATATATTCTTCACCCATCGTAGATTCAAAAAATGCCAAAGTAGATGCAGATACAGATCAAGAATAATTATGTTCACCATGTCAAATAGATTTAGAAGATGAAGAGTACATAATCACCAGAGAATTGATTAGTGCTTTAGATGAAATAAGAAAATAAAACAACTCACTCAAGAAATAATCAATGAAACAAAAGGAAAGTGTTCACATTTTTGAAGAATCCCAAAAGGTTATCAAGAACTTAAGAAATCAGTCAGAAGAAGCCAGAAAAATTGAAGAAAATATTGAATATCAAAAGAAGTATTTGGAAGCCAACATAGAAGCACAAAAATAAGAAGCACAAATGAGAGAGAAGTTATTAACAGATCATCTTAAAGAAAGAACTAACGATCTAAACCAGCTTGAGACAGAGTTTGGTCAAGAAGAGAAATGACTTGAAGAAGAAATAATCACATTAAAAATTCATCTTGAAGAAGTGAAAAGAACAAAAGAAGTCATGAAGTCTCAGATAATGAAGAAAGAAGAAGAGGTTGAGAAGCTTGAAGAAGAAGTTGTTACATTGAGAAGTAAAATTGTCAAGCTCAACAAGAACATTGAAGAAACATAAACATCCACATCAGTTATAGTGAATGAAGAGAAGCACTCTAGGTTTCTAGAAAATAAGAATGAAGAAAATAGAAAGAGTTATGCAGAAGTACTCAAAGGAAGGAATCATGGTCAACCAAAATATAAGAAAACTATTGAAGATACATATTCAAGAACACCATCCATGTTCAAGCCACAAAGAATCTTCAATCATGATCATGATTAGTCAAGGAAAAAATTCAGAAGGACTACGCCACAAAGAACATCATTCACTCTCAGGTATGCAAATTTATTTTATGGTCATTTTTTTTATTGTAATAACTTTGGACATAAGGTTGTTGATTGCAGGGATTATAAAAGAAATGTTCAAGCAAGAAATTCCTATGTGGCCCCACGTAACATTGAATGTTACAAATCTCATAACTATGGACACATAGCTAGTGATTGTAGAAACATGATCGATACTTCCATGAAAGAGAACACTAATATTATTAATAAGAAAGTATGTATAAGAAAACATGAAGAACAGGTGAACAAAGACCAGGTCCTAGTGATCGCAAGATTGGCAATAAAACCATATGAATAAAATTATACAGAGAAAAACAAAGATGTCAGATACATAAAGGTTTGGAAAATAACTGAAAGAAAAGAAGGATAGGTACATAAGGACCAGGTTCAAGAGATTGCAATTTTAGGCATTGTCGTGAAAGATGAATCCATAGACATAAAGAAAGATGATGAATATACCAATGAATATGATGATGAATATAGAAATGAAGATGATGATGAATACACATCAGAGCAGGAATTGTTCAGAGCCATCTGACTTAGAGTATCCTAGGTAATATGAATATTAGACAAGGGGAGTCTATGCGATAGTTGTGACAGACCAAAGAACCATCCTTCGAGCAACTTACATAGTTTGAGAAGACAGATCCAAAGCAGTCAGTTAGCAGAAGTACAATTTGATGGATTCATCAAGAATTCATGATAGCATAATGATAAATAGGTCAACATTATGGACAGTTACACAAGTATATTCTTGGACAACATGGATGAGAGCATGGATTCATAGATTGGTTCAAACAGTCTCTCAAAGAGAAAGGAACATTATCATAGTGGATGATAATTACACAGGAAATGGCTCGAACAATGCTAATGGATTCCAAATTGACAGATATTTTTTGGACACATGCAGTGCATATGACAATGCACATTCAAAACATAGTAATGCTCAGAAACAACAATGAAAAACTCCTTACGAACTACGGAAAGGAAGCTTAGACAACAACCTCTACATCAAGGTAACTCAAGGTAGTATTTTATTAATTGAAATTTATGTTGATGATATCATTTTTGGAAGTACTAATGACAGGTTAAGCTAGAAATTTTCAAAGGATATGAAGAATGAATTTGAAATTTCATTACTTGGAGAACTATCCTTCTTTCCAGGTCTTTAGATATGTCAAAGAAACCAAGGAATTTGTATTTATCAAACTAAGTATATTAGAGAAATGCTAAAGAGGTTCGGAATGGAAGATTGAAAACCAGTTACCACTCCTATGCAAACCAGTTGCAGGTTGAGAAACATTGATGATTCAAAGTTTACAGACCAGAGGCAATACAGTTCAATGATTGGTAGATTACCAATGGAATGACTTCCATTGGCTTTAGTTGTTCTTTCTCTTTCACCAGCTTCTCCATCTCAGCTTCCATTTCCTTTAGTTGTGCATTCTGCTCCATGAGTAGTTTGAGCATTTCATCTTTTTCTCCTTCTTTCTCTGCTATCTCCTTCGCCTGTGAATCTTCTGTTGGTGGCAGTTTCAGTTGTTTTCTTAAAGAGGCTATGTCAGTATTTTTCTTCTTAATCATCTCCTCGGTTGCTTTCACGTTCGAAGGATCGTAACCGATCTTGAGGACCAGTTCCTCCAAAGTCTTGATTCTGTTGTCCTTGGCAAAGGACGATATCTTCTCTAACTTCAATTGTGTTTGAACGTTGTTCAGGGACACTTGTAATTTGGATGCAGTAGTGGAAGCATGTGCCAGCGTATAAAAGACCATTTCCCCTGTTTTCTTGTGCAGATCCATCTGATCGGCTGGATGCACATCCTTTGTCTGGAATTCAAAGGTGTCCCTTTTGTAATCGGTGATCACCTTTGGATCTGGCACCTACGCTTGGAGGAATTCCATATGCATTCTGCCCTTCTTGGTCTCAAATGCCGATAGCAGCCTATGTTGTGCAGTCGACGTCTGCTTCCAGAACTGGGCGCAAGTACTACTAGTCAGGGTCTGGTTCCTTTTCTTGATCAGCTCATACTTTTCAAAGATGCTCATCTTCGGTCCTACCTTGCCTGGCTGGGTGGTCGACGGAGAATTTGTAGATTTCTTCGGCAACGCTAAGGTTATGATATGCTGGAGGCTTGCACCGAGGGGTGGCCTATCAAAATTGGTCATTGTATTAGACAGGGCTTCTTTTTCCCCAGTCGGGCCAGGAGATGAAATGGTTTTAGACCTCTTGGAATGCAATTGGAATTCTTCTGACGACACCTCAGTGACAGGTGGAGATAAATATTGCCTAGGCCTTTTCTCTTTCGGAACCTGTGGTGTGGTTGTTTGTGATACAGTGGCTGGGGGATCCTGTTGTTCTGCTTCGACCAAAGTTTTAGGCTCCTATACCATCTGGTTTGAAAATTTCTCGACTTCAGGCCTAGATTTGTGGACATATGGGATGTTCTTCTTTTTCAACCTCATCTCAGAGATAATCCCACACGGATCGTAATGCCATGGGAAAATCATGAAGAGATTCATTTCCTTCAACAGCCTGTCTGCTTCTTCTCCAGTGCCACGATTGTTGCAGATGAAAGAGCCAATCTGCCCTTTGATTCTGAGTTGTTTCTTTTTCTTTAGTGACACAAAGTGAATGTCATCAGAGTTTATCATCTGCCTTATATACTCCAGAGAAAAAATTCTGACCGGCAGGTATTTCGGAAGCTTAAATGGGGCCAACTCGCACCCATATACTTTGATCTCAGTGTGATTTTGGTATAAATACCAATCACCTGTCTTTGTGTGATCCGAGAGATGCAGGATCCTCTGAACTTCATCATTTATCCGAGGCTCGGGCCTGCCGCTAAGCATACTTACGACTAGGTGGTAGAATTGATCAATGAACTCCTTGAAACTGAACTCTGTGGAGTTATGCTTGAGAAAGGAGGTCCATGCGGTCACTGCCTGGGGTCTACCCTCTCCATCCATCTTCTACATGGAAAAAATGAATTTGTCTGCTTGGAAGAAAATGAACAAGTACGCCAGTATGGAAGAGTACCGGAACATGCCTTCTGTGGTGAAATTTACAAATTGTTCGTGAATATTGTTCACCAAGAACGTGCTGAAGTCAAACTGGGTAGTGGGATTCTCATCGGTAGAGAAGATGGATAAAAATCCCAGAATGGGTTCATGTACCCACTGATCTGAATAGTATCCTAACAAGGTGCATAGGGACGAGATGATCTGGTTCCCTTTGGTCGAAAACATGGAAGAAGGATAAGGGGGATTTGTGGAGGGAAATTGAGCGGATGGTGGGAGGAAAATCTCAAATATTTGAGCTCTTTGGGGGAAGGTCATTTTTTGGTATAATTCTGTGAGAATTTCCAGGTTGAAAGGTGATGCAGAGTCAGCTCTGGGGATTTGCATCATTTGGTCAATGGATTCAGGCGTGATGAGGAACAAAATTTCTCCGGACGAGGAGACGACGGCTCTTTTCTTGGGAATGTAGTGGGCTTGGTACTTGAGGGAAAACTCTGGAAAAGGGTGAATCTGGAGAAAGAGATATAGGGGTAAGTTGGACTCCTAGAGTCCAATTTCGTCGCTCTGGTCCAAGAAAACTTCTTTGAGCCATGACTGGATATCTGCGAAATCGAAATCGCACTTAGTATCTGTGATTAAACGATATTTTTCAGCCAGTGGGATCCTGTCAAGGTCGACAGGAGGCAGGAGAAACAGATTCTCCTCTCCTTTAGCTTGTTTTGACTTTGGCGCCATTACTGCAATAGTACCTGCAAGAAAAACAATGTTAGCAGGGACGAATGTGGATGGGGACAACTGACTGTAATGGAGGAGAAAATGGTGTAAAGTTCTCTTGTGCGATGAGTGGGTAAATGGTGAAAATAGGAAGAGTTAGGGTAGTTTTGAGTAAACGGGTGTCCGTTGGGCACGGGAGATAGGTCGGTTGGTTAACGGATAGGTTATCCAGTAATAAATGGCCAATGGATCACTTAGAGTGTGAGATGGCGGGTGACAGTGACTGAGGGATACAGACGGGTGACATGGTAGTTACCGATTTGGGTAAAGATCATGGTGAGGGGGCTTGCCACGATCGAATGGGGGGGAAGGACTGACAAAAATGATGGGACGTGACTCTTTCGGGAAAGGTGGATGATGACATCAGGAGGTGACGAAGGTATGCCAGTCAGTAGGAGGCGATGGGACTCGGGACCGGTAGATTGATGCCACGTATAGATAGGGGCCCGCCAGAGGAAAGATTCCATTCCAGACCCCCCCCCCCCCC
>JASDQU010503007.1:15361-67377 GCA_032191745.1 Picea mariana | reverse complement strand
ATGTCATCTAGAAGCCCTAAAAGGTCAAAGTAATCAGAGTGGTTTAAGAGATTTTAAAAGGTAAATAATAAAGTGAAGTGATGAGTGTATTATAATTCAAAGTGAATACAAAATAAATATTTCAATAATAATTTTAATGGATAAATTAGAAGTGGACCCAACCCTAAAATAAGGAAAGTGGGGCCAAGTGACCTAGAAGATGTTTTTAAGGAAGCTACTTGGAGAGTATAAATAAGAGGCAAGGCTCTCTCATTTGAAACATACTTGAGAATATTGAATATATATAGGTGTCTGAGGTACAAATGATATCTAAGCCGAAATTATGAGGAAAGTGAAGAAAAGAAGGCCGAAATGCAAGGAAGGATAAATTCTTTTGATGGTGCTTTCTAAGGTATGTTATTTTTAGGTCATCTCACCATTTTCGCTATAAATTTTTTTCTATAATCATTCAGACCCTGAAGTTTCTGTGAAAGTGAGAAACCATATATAAGTATCTGTGGTTAAAAATTCATCTTGTGGATCGTTGTATTTTTTGAGTTACACTCTATGGAAAATAGGGTTTGTGGCCAGTCCTGAAACTAGTCAAAATCAGGTGTTTCGGGTGAAAACGTCATAACTTCTTCATAATAGATCCAAATGTAGTGAGAAAAATTGTGTTGGTTAGGGTACAGTCTTTATTATTCTTAGTAATAGTTTCAGATCATTTCATCAAACATTTTGTGCGGGGAATTCTCTACAAGGTCGCTCTCTAGATTAATCCAGAATTCAGCAAGGTATGCCAATTTTTCTATAAATCCTTTTTTGAGAGGTTCCAAGTAGTGCCACTTGGAGGAATTGCATAAAACCCAATGAATAACATTGTATATCAGTTTTATAGATTTATACATTATAGGTTCAAAGTTATGATTATGTCAAGTTAGGGTTGTTGACTGATCCAAAACTAGGCATGTGAGACTAAAGAAAAGTTTGATGAAAATGCTAGTCTCTTGTTTTTAAAGTTAAGAAAGGTTTGAAAGAATGTGATCATATACACTAGGTCTATTACAGAGCTACAAAGCATATTTGGATGATAAAATTGATGAGTGCTTTTGGTTGTGGCACATGTTGAGTACATGGTTGAGACAAGTAGTTGATGAGTTGACACATACATGAAGTGTATAGTTGATGATGCTTGTACATATTGATGATTAGTTGACACATGATTGGAACATACATGGTACATGGTTGGATGCACTTGTTTATGGTACAGGTTGATTACAGGTTGGTGCATGGTTGATGCACTTGTTTATGGTACAGGTTGATTACAGGTTGGTGCATGGTTGATGCACTTTTTTATGGTACAGGTTGATTACATGTTGATGCATGGTTGATGCATAGTTCAGATTTATTGGTACAGGTTTACAACGGTATATCTCACAGTGATAGTGTGACAGTGGTTCCATCATTCTACTTCTACTTGAGGGTGGCAGGACGAGGCAAGGACAGGTGGTTGTAGCCACCTTCCGGTTGTAGCCGGAGAACATTGGGGGTTGTAGCCTCCTTTTGGTTGTAGCCAGAGATTTGGGGAATTGGAGCTTCCCTCAGGTTGTAGCCTGAGAAACTAGGGAGTTGGAGCCTCCTTCCAGTTGCAGCTGGAAAACAAAGGAAGTTGGTGCTTCCAATGAATGTAATTCTTCAAGACATATAAGAAAAAATATTCCATGGTTTTCTCCCGATTTGGGTTCCCACGTAAAACACTGGTGTATTGTGTATGTGTGTGATTGTTTATTTATTACTGCTCATTATTGGATAATAATTCTACATTGATATAACATTTGAAGAAAAAGGATTATAATTACGTTATTACTGATTCACCCCCCCTCTTAGTAATCCAACAGATCGATCTCTTGATGGATCATGATTCCATAGAAGATTATGGGAGCAACAATAATTTTTCAACCACGACATCAATGCATGAATGAAAAAAATTCCAATGATCTGTCCCATGGTTCTTTGTTTTTTTTAATTGATGGTTATGTCCACACATGAGCAGATCGATCCACACAACCTATGATCTACTTGCCAAAGAGATTTTCTAACGCCGTCGCTGAGATTTTAAAACCCTGATCGTTCTTTTATTTGTTGTGTGATATACAATGTGCAATCGATCATTTGGAAGAGGCGACATCGAATATTTCAAGTTCCGTTTAGAAGAGAAAGAGCCAAACAAACTCAAAAAATAAACTCATGAATATTGGGTAAGTTACACAAATCAACTTCCTCCTTTCCATGCACAAAGTTTAATGGGATACAAATCGGCTTCCTCCTTTCTATGCGCAAAGTTTAATGGGATACGGCATATAAAATAAACAAATCTGCTTCATCCTTTCTATGCTCAAAGTTTAATGGCATATTATACTTTTAAGTCATATTTTATTACTTTTATGTAAAAGTAATAAATCTAATGGAAAAGTGATAAAATTTTATTTGGGAATTTATATGGTTTATGCCATTAAAAAGACATTGGGGTATACAAGTAAAGTAGAACATGTATTTTTTTTAGAAAACAAATCAAAGGAAGAACACATTTATGTTATTTTTTAAGATAATTTGTACCCTTTATATAAATGAGGAGAGGAGATCTAAGGATTGATGTATTAATGTCTTTTTAAAAGGAGGCATATGAGCACTAAATTTTTTAAAAGGAGGAATGTTGTGAATGCAAAGTCTCATTAAAATCATTTTTAAGGAGAAAGTAGGTTGAAAAATTTTCAATGTAATTGGACATATTTTTGTGTTCACATGAAGGATATCTTATAATCAAATCAACATTTTTTTGCTTCTTGTCCTAGACCACCCTGAAATTGAATAAGGGGGTTTAAGGACATTTTTCCTTGTGTGTGATTGTGCATATTTCCTTTTGATACTTATGTTGTCTAGTGTGACATAGATTTAATACCAGCGCACAAAATTAAGCACACAAATTCTCATGTGCTCATAAAAGGGTAAATGGCACAATTGGAAATTAAAAGCATGTAAAGAGAAAATTGTTCAGCTAGTCTTTTGTAGAACATACATTGAAGCATGACTAATCAAGCAACGATGAAGATATCAAATTGGAAATCACATCAAAATTGGACACATCAATCTCATAATCAAGGACTCAAAGCATCACCAAATTTGAAGATAAACTCAACTTTGAAATCGACATTTATTGTAAACTTGCAAATAGTATTTTTTGTAAGTAATCAAAATAAACTATAGTTATTTTGTAAGTGTTGAATCAAATCAAGTTGAATTCCTTTGTAATTGGGTGCATTCTCGGTTAAGCCTGAAACCCAAGATTCATTGTAATTTTGAGTCAAAATTGACAAGGTTGAGTAGATTAACTTAAATCATTGTAAACATCACAAGTTTGGATACATTTTCAGTGGTAACTGACACGCTCAACTTCTTGGAAGAAAGAAAGAAAATTTCAAGTGAGAGAGTACAAGAGAGAGAGAAACAAGCGAGCGAGAAGAGCAAGTGAACGAGAGGTTCAAGCGAGCGTGTTAAAATGGAGCGAAGTCATGAATTACTAGAGTTTATGAATACTCTAATAAATACCATTGAAGACAACACAATAATATTGAACAAATAAACTCTTCAATCAGTGCTAACTTGTTTGCAAGTGATGCAAGCTAAAGTTAGACTTCTTCAAGGACAATCCCAGCTATTGAATGATGAGTTGATAAATCTCAAAAATCAACAGCCAATGAAGTATTTTGAACTAGTTTTTGTTCAGCACAACCCTCTCTATGATGATGATGATGATGATGATTTTGATCAACAATCAGTGAAGGAACAAATCAACAAGCCAACTTCAGAAGCAAATTCCAATGAAAATGAATCACAAGAAGAAGATGCCAAAGCACAAAGTGATACAACAAGTATAAGTGAAAGTAAATGTGAAGCACGTCAACAAGTACAACATGATCTTTCCAAGCCCATCATTAGACCTTGGGAAGAATTACACTTCAATAGGAATTGACATGGCTTAGGATATGAAAATCAAAACAATTTTCATATTCCAAATTATTCCAAACCAATTTTGTTTGTGAGAATTGGATTCCTTCAAGAAAATTCAACTTTAAATGTTGAAAATCAGGATGTTAAGTGCCAACATTGCAATCTATTTGGTCACAAGGAGAATCAATGTTTTGATCTCCATCCTTGCCAACATTGTGGCAAGCATAACCATTCTTCAGACAGATGTTCAACATTGAAGAAACCTGCAAGATTGAAGATTCATTATGAGTGGATTGATCCTTGGAAATGGTCATCAACAACCAAGCGATTATATAAGTATTACCATAGAATTCTGTCTCGAGTAAAGACCAATATTGTAGCACATAACATTTTTGTACCTCACATAAGTGGTCCCCTTATGGCGTAGCTTTCGAGCATGGTCCTCACGGAATAATATAACATGTGGTTGTTTCAACATGCCCACTTTGTGTTGTACTCAAATGGAAGAAGTATGGTACTCTCTTGAGCATAGAAGGGGGGAGTACAATGATCTAACTCTCATGCACCCTAAGGGGGGGATTTCAAAATTCCAGTGATGATGGTTCATGAAACCACTTGTGGTCTCTCCTTTTAGCTGACAAAGAGGGGAATTGATCATGGAATTGAAGATGGTTGTCAGACATAAATTTTTAACAAAAAAAAACATCAAGTATGCCAGATGGGCATGAAAGTTTCCAAATGGGAAACTGCAGTCTGTAGATGACAGAGTTTCGCAGAATCATGGTTCAAATTGAATCATACATAGTATACATTGGGATGTTGTTGGACACCTAAAAGTGTCAATATTGGTTAGTGCTTATCCAAAAACCATCAGATACATGGTATCAATTTGTTAGTGGTCATCCCAAACCACAGATTCAGAGAGCACTTCAGTTATACACTGATAGTAGAGTGGTGATAATACATGTTCATCAATTACCAAAAGACATTAGATTCTTCTAGCTCAAATACTTGGCAAAATGATCGAATTGTCAAGAAATCAGCGAATGTACAGATATTGTAGTTGTTCACTTCCATATCTCATCTCTCTTCCATTTCATTTCAGATGAACAAATTCAACATCCAAATTGGTGGTTTTTCAGGCAGTTTTTCATTGTGGCTCAACTCAGGAGTTTCAGCATGAAGACACAGAGATATACCAACTTATGCACCTTCTTTGTTGGTATTTTTGTTTGTACTTATGATTGAGGGGGGAAATGTTAGCCTCTTTCTCTTATACAATCATTAAGTCCAAGTATACCACCTTTGTATATTTTACATACTAGGATATAGTTGTTATCCTAAGTGTGTTTCTAGATTCATAATTTTCCTCCTTCTACCTTATCTCCTGATGAGGTATCGATGTGAGAAAAATTAAGGTGGTTTCATTATTGTATTATATGTTTGTATCATTAATATGAATACAAGTGGAGAATTATGGCTTGATGCCTTTTCTGCCTATCTTCTTGTCCTAATATTTTTATGCTCAATTTCTTCATGTCTTATATTTTTTCACCATCAAAGATCATATTTGATCGTTTTCATTCTCCTAGGGAAAGATATCTCGTTACTACGTTCCCTGGCAATGACGCTAGAAGATGTTGGTCCTAAGGTCTGCATTTGACTGCTAAAGGGAAAAGCTAGGCCAACTATCAGTTTAGAATGTTTGTTTCTTTTAATTTTTGTTGGTTGGTCAGAGGGTTATTCTATCAAGAAAAAAGAAAGGTTGGGTTGGAAAAATGATATGGATGAGGGTCCTCCTTGGTTGGTGGCACACTAATGACAGAGCAGTGAAATAATAGAAAACAAAGGGAAACAACAAAATACTGAATGAATAATTTGTTGCAAGAAGTTCAATACTTAAAATATCATTTCAAGACATTAAACATGTATCAAGACACAATTACTCCTCCAGGTTGTGATAAAAGAAAATCTTCACCAAGCATTAGCTATTTTCACAAGTTGTATATCAATAAATACAAGTTACACAATAGTTGAAAGGAAATGACATGTACTTTGCACAAATAAAAAATTGCATTCAAGATAAGATAAAAAAGAACATGAAGATTTGAACGAAACATTGTCATCAAGAGTATGTTCACTAGGTAGAGAGATTTATTCCATGCATAGAATGGGTCCAACCAGTCTGATGTAGTGTTATTCTTTCCCAAAAAATATGACCCCCAAAACATTCAAAGACCCCCTATTTAATAAAGTTGCAGAGGTTCTCGTCCTTAGGGGACTCGGACCTAATTTTAGGTGACATTCTGTGGAACAAATTATTAGCTTGACTAAGACATTGGACTTAATCAACAATAGTGGTTCTTATCACACACAACATACCACTCTTGTATCTAATCTAAGCAAAGTATGAAATTAATCAATTAAAAACTATTGTTGTCTCTAAGACAGAACTGATGCGCGTAATGGAGGAACTGAATTGGAAGAAAATAGGACTCAGAGTGATAGAACAAAGCTTTGTGTTGAGTAATGGCATGTCTGTGAGTTGTTGGAGGCCACTGGAGACAATTGGATGCATGAGAAGATATCTGCTTGAGGAAGAGGTAGTATGTTGAAGTGTTCTGGAACCAATCTGTGTCGACCTGTGACCGAGACTTAACTCTTTGTTTGTGTCTAAGCTTTTGAAAGATAAGCACACCCCATCTCGACCGTAACTGACCCTTCTCTCCACTTTCACTATGATGACCTGGTCATGAACAAAAATACGTGGAGGTGAGCATCCAATAGGGAAACAAGATGCGTGGAGGTGATAGGTGATATGAGTGGATTTGTATTACGTGGAGGTGAGTGGAGGACAAGTGTTGGGTGGTGAGAGGAGAGAGAGTAGTGAGTGGAATGAATAGAGGTGACGCGGTGACCTAATGTCATATAAGCACGTGATTTTGGAATTTGTCGAGGGTCATTTGGGTCCACATCGCCTTTGGGCCCGCAATCCCCCACAAGCTACCACATACCCTTCCAGCAATACCATGGTTAAAATTGCGGGACCGCTCTAGAAAATTAACGTTCGGGTAGTTTACGTCCCCATAATGAATTGTGTCCATCGATCATGTCACAATCTATGATCCAAGTAATATTACTTCCTTACCTACTGCAAAGATCAATGGTGCTGGTTGATTTGAGATCAATGGTCCGCAATTACTTCAGGAGTTCAGTCTTCGAGCCTTTTTAATGAAAAGTTCTTACCATCCTCTCAAGTTTCTTACTCCCGAAGTGATAGATCTGCCTCCACATGGCATCTGGATATGGACAGTGCAGGTTCACTTCGATATTTCGGGCTTCGTGAGTTTTCATCTCCCTGTTCGTGCAATCCTCTAAATTTCAGTATATCTGAAGTGGGAGATCTGTTACCACATCTCCTTTTTGATGGACGATCCATATTTTCTTCGAGACTTTGAGTGTTTGAAACTTCGGGAGTTTATGAATGTTGTGCTCAAAAATATCCTCGAGTGGTACAGGATGCGAAGTGACATGGTGGCCTGATGTCTTATGATGTCACGACTGTTGATGTTTCATGGAAAGAAGGGTGACAGATGTCACGTGGAAATGGGAAAATGACACAACCAAATGAGATGGAATGAGTGCCACATGTCATGAATGATGAGTGTGCCATGTGTCATTATTGATGAGTGCCACATGCTTTGGAACCTCAGGCTTCAGGAGTTTTGGACTGTGAGGCATGAAGCTCACCCAAAGTAGTATAGGCACGAAGTGACGTGGAAATATCTCGTTACTTCGGGACTTCGTCTCTTTCTCTCTTCGGGACTTAGACTCTTCATCTCTTTGAGACTTTGACTCTTTGACTCTTCGGGACATCGAGTAATTCTTGTTCTAGTGCTTTGGAAACCTTCCGGAGTGCTAAGTCTTCGAAGTGAAACATTTTCCTCCACATGTCCTTGTTGATGGATGGTCCAGATTCACTTCGGGACTTCGGATAATTCTTGTACTTTGTGGGTTCTCTCTTGATGTTAAACCCCGCGCGATTTCAACACTCTGAATCCATGAAAACCGTCTATCTGATTAGCCTGATGGATCTCCATCGTGGAAAGTTGACTTGTATGTTACCACAATCTGAGCTCGAAATTGACTGCTCTGGATTGTTGTGTTTGTCCACAGGCATTTCCTGTGCATACAAAAAGGCTTGGTCGATCTGTTGTGAGCTCAATCAATGGAAAACATGATGACAAGCATTCTGAACCAAATATGACATGTAATTATCATTCAAGAAACAATAGAAACAAAAATGCACAAAGACTCAATCAAGAAAGAAATGAATAAGAACCAAGTCACTCAGTACTAGGAAACTGACTTAACCAACTAGAAGAGGAAAAATTGATGAATTCATA
This sequence comes from Picea mariana, assembly GCA_032191745.1. NCBI lineage: Eukaryota > Viridiplantae > Streptophyta > Pinopsida > Pinales > Pinaceae > Picea > Picea mariana. Next base: position 58,984 of record JASDQU010503007.1, on the reverse strand, counting down.
GGGAAAAAGAGAGGAGAGGAAAGGGTGCATACCTAAAATACAAGACTCCCTACGAACTACGAAAAGGAAGCCCATACAACAACCTCTACATCAAGGTAACTCAAGGTAGTATTTTATTAATTGAAATTTATGTTGATGATATCATTTTTGGAAGCACTAATGACAGGTTAGGCAAAAAATTTGCAAAGTATATGAAAAATGAATTTTAAATGTCATTACTTGGAGAAATATTGTTCTTTTCAGGTCTTCAGATATGTCAAAGAAACCAAGGAATTTTTATTTCTCAAACTAAGTATATCAAAGAAATGCTAAAGAGGTTCAGAATGGACGATTGCAAAACAATTACCACTCCTATGAAAACCAATTGAAAGTTGAGAAAAAATGATGATTCAAAGTCTACAGACCAGAGGCAATACATGTCAATGATTGGTATCTTACTATATGTGAAAACATCTAGACCAAATGTAATGCAGACAGTTGGACAATTGGCACAATTTCAAGAAGCACCAAAGGAATTGCATATCTTGGCAGTGAAGAGGATTTTTTGATATCTCAAAGGAACATAATATTTTGGATTATGGTATTCAAAATGAAAGGATCTATCACTTATTGCCTACACAAATTTAGATTGGGCAGGTAGCATTGATGACCGATGAAGTACCAGTGGAGCAACGTTCTACTTAGGTGAGTGTTTAGTATCTTGGCTAAGAAAGAAATAATAATCAGTATATTTATCTACAGCTGAAGCAGAGTATATTGCATTAACATGATGTTGTACTCATGTTCTATGGATGAAACAAAAATTGACACATATACATGTTGAGTATTATGAGCCCATTCCAATCTATTGTGATAATACAAGTGCCATCAATATCTCAAAGAACCCAATGATGCACTCTAAGAGGAATCGCATTCCAATAAAGTATCACTTTCTATGGGAACAAGTTGTAGACAAGAACATTAGAGTTGAATATGTGGGCAGAAAAGAACAAGTGGCAACCATCTTTACAAAACCACTTCCAACGGAAGCCTTTGAGTATTTTCTTTAGAGACTCAGAGTAGTTTCTACTCCAAAATGAATGATTTTGGATCCTTATCTTATATGTCTTAGATTTACACGAGGAAGCACCATAAAGAGGAAAGTTCAGGTTGGGAAATCAGTTTCAGAAAGAGTTTAGTCAGGGGGAGTATCCCCAAAGACATTTCAATTAGGGGGAGCAACCCCGGATGGAAATATACCTTTTCCATTGATGACAAAGGGGGAGAGATTTATCATATGCAGGATAGAAATGCTTGGAGAGAGAATAGAGGCATGTAGACATGGGGAGCATCCCAAGTAGAGTTCAGCCAGGGGGAGAATCACCAAAGGGATATACACTTTTCCATTGATGTCAAAGGGGGAAAGATAGAAACATTGATTACGAGTACAAACACGAATGTTATCATGACTAAATGTTTCCATCAATGCCAAAGGGGGAGATTGTCAAACAGTTGGATTAGGTTGTTGGAAAATTGGTATGGATTGTTGGTTGTCATTGATGTCAACCATTGGAGAGTGATATTGTAGATTGATATCAACCCTTAGAGATTGATGTCAACCCTTGGAGAAAGTCTGGTAGTGAATTATGATAGCACAAAGATTTGAGTAATGGACCCAAGGTCGTTTCATGTATAATGGTATGAGTTTCAATATATTTTAAGGTAAGAATATTCTATATGGATATTACATGTCATTCCATTTTTCATGGTATGTGAAACGTCACATAACTCCTCACGTTTAGATAGTTATGTCCATGAGAAGTTGGAGAACCCAGGTTTGGGTAATGGGCACAAGTTTGTTTGATGGATAATGGTATGCATTTTGATATATTTGCAGGAAAGACTATTCTATATGGATATTACATGTCATTCCATTTCCATTGGTATGTGGAACGCCACATGACTTCTCACATTAGAGAGTTATGGCCATGTGAAGTTGGAGAACCCTCATGAGTCATTTAGAAGCCCCAAAATGTCAAAGTAGTCAAAGTGGTTTAAGAGATTTTAGAAGGTAAATGATAAAGTGAAGTGATGAGTGTACTATAATTCAAAGTGAATACAAAATAAATTATTTAAATAATAAATTTAATGGAGAAATTAGAAGTGGGCTAACCCTAAAATAAGGAAAGTGGGTTAATATGGTTAAAAGGTAACCCCTTGAGGAAGCTACATGAAAGTATAAAAAAGAGGCAAGGATCTCTAATTTTAATCACACTTGAGAATATTGAATATCTACAGGTGATTGAGGTAACCAAAGGATATCTAAGCCGAATTTTAGAGGGAAGGTGAAGTAAAGAAGGCCGAAATTTAAGGGAGGATATATGCTTTTGATGATGCTTTCTAAGGTATGTTATTTATAGGTTATCTCACCATTTTTGAAATAATTTTTTTTATAGAATGAGTTAGACCATGAAATTGGGATTCCATTGAGGAAACATATCTAATTAGTTGTGTTACAAATTTCATCTTGTGGGTCATTTTATTTTTGGAGCTACACTCCGTGGAAAATAGGGTTTGTGGCTAGTCCTGAAACTAGTCTAAAACAAGTGTTTCAGGTGAAAACGTCATAACTTCTTCATAACATATCCCAATTCAGTAAGATAAAATGTGTTGGCTATAGTATAGTATGTAGTATTCTGTGTACAATTTTCAGATCCATACAACAAATATTCCGTGTGGGGCACGCTCTACAGGTTTGCTCTCTAGAATAAGCCAGAATTCAACAAGGTATGTCATTTTTTCTATAACTCATTTTCTGAGAGGTTCCAAGTAGTGACACCTGGAGGAATTGCATAAAACACACTGACTAACATTGTATACTATTTTCATATATTTATTCATTACAGGTGCATAGTTATGATTATTTCAAGTTAGGGTTGTTGACTAATCCAAAACTAGTCATGTGAGACTAAAGTAAAGTTTGATGAAAATTCTAGTCTCTTGTTGTTAAAGTTAAGGAAGGTTTGTAGGTATGTGATCATATACACCGGGTCTATTACAGAGTTACAAATCATATTTGGATGATTGAATTGATGAGGGATTTTGGTTGAGGTACATGTTGGGTACATAGTTGAGACAAGTAGTTGATGAGTTGACACATATATGAGGTGTATAGTTGATGATGTTGGTACATCTTGATGAGTCATAGTTTATGTCTATTTTATACATGATTGGGACATACTTAGTACATGGTTGGAGGCACTTTTTATTAGTATTGTTGACACGTGGTTTATGGATGATGTAGCATACTTGTCTTGGTATATTATTAGAAGCACATATTGATCTTGGTGATGATTATGAGTTGTTGTGTTATGCTTGGTTGATGCACATATTTGAGAGTTGTCTTCGTGATTGATCTTGGTGAGTAGATCTGATTTGATTGATAAGATTGATGAGACAGGTTGTTGTGATAGGTTGTTTGGACAGGTTGTTGTGAAATGTTATTTATACAGGTTTGGTGCATGGTTGATGCACTTCTTCATGGTACAGGTTGAGGTACAGGTTGGTGCATGGTTGATGCACTTGTTTATGGAACAGGTTGGTTACAAGTTGTTTGGTACAGGTTAGTGCATATTTGATGCACTTGTTTATGGTACAAGTTGATTACAAGTTGTTTCGTACATGTTGGTTCATATTTGATGCACTTGTTTATGGTACATGTTGATTACATGTTGAGGTACAGGTTGATGCATGGTTGATCCATGGTTCAGGTTATTGGTATATGTTGTTTGGTGCAGGTTGATTGGCATAGGTTTACATCAGTATATCTCATAGTGATAGTGTTACAATGGTTCCATCATTCTACTTATATTTCAGGGCAGTTGCATGAGGAAAGTATAGGTGGTTGTAGCCACCTTCTGGTTATAGCTGGAGAACATAGGGGGTTGTAGCCTCTTTATGGTTGTATCCAGAGAATTAGGGAGTTGGAGATTCCCTTAGTTTGTAGCCTGATAAACTAGGGGGTTGGAGCCTCCTTCGAGTTGCACTAGAAAAAAAAGGAAGTTGGTGCTTCCAATGAATGTAATTCTTAAAGACACATAAGAAAAAACATTATGTGGTTTTCTCCCACTTTGGGTTTGCACGTAAAACACTGGTGTACTGTGTATGTGTGTGATTGCTCATTTGTTCATTGTTTATTTACTCTGCAACTATTGGATGATAATGCTACATTGATATAATAGTTGCATTTTATAGTATAAAATGATTAAATTTCTCGATTACTGTTTCACCCCCCTCTCAGTAATCCAATAGTAAGGTATTGTAGCAACAAAAAGTACACCCTCCAGGGATTCATAAGTCACAGGGATCATAGCATGTAAATCACATCCAATAATTAAATTACCCAAACATGTGTTGGGTATGTGTTATATTCTTTGCACAAGTAGTAGTGACTAAGCGTATGCCCCGGTAGTGCAGGGGGGTGTAGGGGGGCAGAGCCCCCTACGTGGGTGTCCGGGGGCAGTGCCCCCGTATTTTTTTTTTGCCTTGGGAAACGTGACACCTACCTCGAGAAACGTGTCATGTATTTAGGTGGTTTTTTCAGCACATGGTTTTTGCTGATGGTTTTCTATTTCTAGTTAAGGAATTAGGGTTTTGGAATAATCCAGGTCATTGGGTTAGGGTTTTGGATGCCGCTGGCTCCTATATGTATATTGTATTGTAAACAATGTAACACAATGAATGAATATAATATATGCTGGTTTTCCTGGTTTGGGTTTCCAGGGGAAAATCTCTGTGTAATGTTTGTATTTTCCATTGTATCTTTTCTTTTCTTTTCTGAATATCTGTTTACAGTAGACATTGTACAAGGTTAGAATTTACAACATGTGCATCAAACCCCCCATAACCCAGAAAAATGCTCAAAGCGTTATTCAACTTGACAAGTTAGGTTTGGAGAAGGTCTCATGGTGTCCTATTGAGCTAAAATCTCTTAAGGTTTGGGTGTTTCCTAGGTGGGATCTAATCCAAGTCATGTAAGTGTATGGGGTGGAATAGGGTAAGTATTTGGGTATGGGGTGCACAGAATATTATGGAAATGTAAAGTCTTACCTATGGGTGCCTTTGTAGAGGGAAAGATGCACCTTGTCATAAATGAAATTTTTTTGTATGTCATTCATTGCCTTTTATTCTTAGCTTTATTTATTTTGATATTTTTCTTTTGTGCTTCAAGGGAAAAATTGAGGGCCACTATCCTGGATTGATGATGAGAGGTGACAATGTTATCCACAAAAATTTCACTGAAATGAGAAGGTTGGATCTTGATGAGACCATATTTCTCTTGGCTATGCCACCACGAGACACTACCCTGGTTTGGTGACCAGATAGGTGGTAGTGTCATACCGCTACATACCCATGGTCATAATATGTTGGCTCATGATGATACCTCCTATCCCTCAACTAATACCTTGAGTGTTTATGTATATTATGGGTCCCCTTTTCTTACTGAGAATATTTTCACTTCTTTCTTGGAAATCCTTGGGCGAAGCATATCAAAGGTTTCAACATTGAATTTTATCTCTTGCCAGCTACTTTTACCCTATGGGCCTTTATCCCCTTCTTCCGAATAGGTAAGGTACAACCCTTCCTAGCGTAGCCAATCCCAATGTCCAAACAAGGATAGGGGAGATGGAAGGAATACAGATGGAAAGTGGTAAGTATGGAGGGAATGAACGATGCCTTTTCATAGACCCACCTAGTAACAACCCATCCTAAAGAGAATCCAACTTACTAGGGCATCGTGTTACCCTTCTAGGTATAAATGAGGAAAATAGCATAATTTCCAAGAAAACGCCATGAAATGAAGAAGGATTCAATACAACATATTCAAGTGCTTCAAAAATCAGAGTGACACATACCCTGATACCCAGACTAATTACCTCATTGAGAAAGACCCACCGATACTTCAGGACCATGCTAGTGGGATGTATATTGTTGTTGGTGATAAGTGGGTTGCACAAAAGAAAAGAGGGGCCCTTTGAGGCCATGCTCAATCTGTATTACTCTTGGTACTCCATGTCTAGGACCTGTGGGCCTCGATACATGATATCCTTAGTTATCCCTAGGATGTGGGATAACATGTCACATGGAAAAATATGGATTCATAAGAACACTTAGAAGGTTTGGACATATATATTACAATGGATGAGAGAATGGATTCAGAGATTGATTCATAGATGGATTCATATATTGGTTCATAGAGTGGTTCATAGATAAAGGAATATTATCATAATGCATGATAATGATACAATAATATTTGAATTATTATTCTTGAATTATTTATATATATGTCAGTTGATTACACAAGGAAGCACCAATGGAAAAAAACTCCAAAACGAAGCAGGTAGAGGAAGCCCTACAATTTTTCTACAAGACGTCTTGCATAGAAGTTAAAGGAAGAAAAAAAGTAGGAAGACAGGTAGAAATATCATTCAAATAAGTTTTCAGACATAGAGGTAAGAAAATAGGTATGATTCAAGGAGGAGAGATGATAGAAATGATCATAGAGGGATAATTTCAAGCCATGCCATCAACATTGCATCAAAGAGATACAATTTATCAAAGGGAGAGAGATTATTCAGATGAAGGATGAGAGAGTAATCAGATGCTAAGAAACACATAGAAATATCAAAGGCATATAGATAGGGGGAGAAGCCCAAAGGACAATGAAAATAGGGGGATCCTCCCCAAGGAGAGTTCATTCAAGGGGAGAATCCCCAAAGAGAGATAACCTTTTCAATTAATGTCAAAGGGGGAGAGATAGAAACATTGACGAGGAGCGATGATCACAGGGAGCATGAGCTTGACATGACTCAGTGTTGCCATCAATGTTGGTGTTTCCGTTAATGCCAAAGGGGGAGATTGTTGGACAATTGGCTTAGTTTTATGGAAAATTGGTTTGATTAGTTGGTTGTCATTGATTTCAAACCTTGGAGAGTGATCTTGTATATTGTTTTCAACCCTTCAAGAAGTTTGGTAGTGAATTCCAATATCACAAAGGTATGGGTAAGGGAACTAAGTTTTTTTGAGGTATAAAGGAATGAATATCAATTAATATGCAGTTAATACTATTCTAGATGGATAGTACATGTCATTCCATTTCTGGTGATATGCGGTACGTCACATAGTTTTTCACGGTTGATGAGATATGGATTTGTGAATATGGATGACCCTCATGAGTTATCTAGAAGACCCTAGAAGGCCAAAGAATTCAATTATTCTAGAAGCTCTTAGAAGAAGTTTAATATTCAAAGTGATAGTAACTAGGATTTAATCATGAGTAAACTTGTTGCAATAAGAAATTAATTAAACAATAAAGTGGTTGCAAAAAGAAGTGGCGAGTTTACTTTTTATGGATAAGTCAAAGTGGTTGCAAAAGAAAATAATTAAATAATAAAGTGGTTGTAAGAAGAAGTGGTGAGTTTACTATTTATGGATAAGTTGAAGTGGTTTCAAAAGAAATTAATTAAATAATAAAGTGGTTGCAACAAGAAGTGGTGAGTTTACTATTTATGGATAAATTGGTTGCAAGTGGGTAAAGTAGTTGAAATTAGCTTAGCCCTAAAAAAGGGAAGTTGGGTAAAACAATTAGAAGATAACCTGTAGAGGAAGTCACTTGGAGAGTATAAATAAGAGAGAAAGGAAATCATGTTTGCACCTATTGAACTTATTTGAATATCTATTTTATGAAATTGTTTTTGCAGGTAATCATAGACAAATCTAAGGTAGTGCAAATGTCAGGAGACAAAGAAAGTTTTTTGGAAGTTTCGGAGATACAAGAAGTGTGATTGTTCGAGAGTTTCTAAGGTTATCCATGAGCTACATAAACATAGTGCACAGACATCCACAGGAAGCAGACATAGAGAAGCGTGGACACCCATGTGTTGTAGAGAACGAAAACGTGGATACCCACGAGCTGTAGAAAGGGAAAGCATGGATTTGTAGAAAGAGAAAGGAGGAAGATGCTTGTTTCAGGTTTCAATATCTAAGAGACTACAAGTATGGTTGTCAGAGATTAGATATAGCAATGATGCTATAGATTTGAAGGTATGTTCATGGTTATGTTTTGAGATTGTATCTTAGTGGTGTTGTGGAGCATGCCCGAGGCATGACTTTGTGAGGATTGGTATATGCCCTCTTGGATGTATGGTATCTATTGTAATGTATGGATTGAGGCAGATCTGTTGCGACACATTTTTGGTGTACTTAGCTTGGTTTTATTGGTATATATGTGGTGCATGTGAGAATCATTTGTTAGTAGTCTTGTTATATGATTGGAATATGAGTGGTAAATGTTTGAGGGTTTTTTGTTTAGGTGTGTTTTTGAAGTTATTGGTACAGATTGAGGATGCATAACAATGGGGATTTGATGTATTGTTGATATACGGGTTTATGGTATTTGGTTTATGGAGAGTGTGGTGTATTACTAGAGGTACATTGTTGGTTATATTGGAATATGTCTTTGGTGCATGGTTGATGCACTTTTTGTGGTACAACACTAGTACATTTGGGTCATTTTTCGATGACTTGTTCGTAGAAATTGCCACTTAATATTGTTTGGAGAACAAAAAAAATTTAACCCCCTAAAAATTTGTTTCACATGATGTCGGTCTTTCGACAACACATATATCATATTTGTTGTGACGTTTCTTGCAGACACGTGTCGTCTCAGACTTCATTTTCTAAGCCCAATATGGATTTCTATACAATGATGTCGAGACTTCTCACTTATGATGCCACATCCCCTCAGAAGACCAATGGAAGGTCACGTTGGTCTTCCAACCTGTATGCTATATCAATGACATCTCACATGTGATGTTGAAACCATGACAACGACACTAGGGACGTCGAACGACCGATGAAAGGTAACGTCGATCTTCAGATGTGTATGCTATACCAACGACCTATCACCTGCGACATTGATGCCATGACAATGATGCTAGGGACGTGGAAAGACTAGGGGAAGGTAACGTTGATCATCTAACATTTATTCTATATCAATGATGTCTCACCTATGGCATTTACACTATGGAAATGATGCTAGGGACATTGAAAGACCGATGACCTGTAGGTGTTTTAAAACAAAAATAAATAAAAAACAAAACGATATCAAAGAGGTGAGAAATAATGACATTTGTATTTGTCTCATCACCTGGCTTGTGTTGGTTTACTTGGTTTCTCCATGTTGGTTCTCCATTCAACTTCAAAAATTTGAGCTCTAGATTGATTGGTTGAAGGTAAGGAAAACTTACATTGGGAAATACTCTCAAGTATGGTGAGTTTCTTATGAGGACACAATTCATAGAGGTGCAACAAATTTAATCTTGGAGATTTACCTTAAGCATGTAGAAATTATTGATAGAGTTAGGCTTTCCTACAAAATAAATAAATGGTAAAAAGAGAAGGGGCGATGGATGGCCAAGGAACCCACAAAAGAAATAAAACAAAAAGTAAGGTATTCATGAGTGAGTAGTCTTTGGGATATGTATGTATTGAGTTTCTTGGAAATACTTATCATTGATATATTCCAAATACTAATGTTTAGTGTAATGCCCATAACATATATATCTAACATTGTTATCTTCACGAGCATTTATTTCTTAACAGCATAATACAATATCTAATCAACATAATATCTATCTTCTTACCAGCAACTTAAACAATTTAGATTCATCAAATAAATTCATAGAAGAATAAATGATTACATAATTCAACAAGGTACCTGATTCTGATGCTATTTCCGTTGCCAGCTGCCTTCCTTCTGCTACCTGCTACACAGTCCAGTCCCGCAAACACAGAAAATAATTGCCCAAAACCTCTTCTCCACCCTGCCAACTAGGAAAACAACCTAGCTCCAGGATATCTACGGATATCCTGGCCCTCCGAGCCCAAAACCTCTAGCAACCCCGGTCCAATGTGTAAATCCCAAACACAAATCTCTCCCTGGTCCAAGACTCAGAGTTCTCCCCCAAAAATCCCTCTCCCCTCTCGAATGAATGCCTGAATTAATGTCCCCTCTCCATCATCCTTCTCCTCCCCTCATGCCTCCTTCACCGCCCTCGCACCTTCACTCCTCCACCAAACACCTTATCCCTTAATTAATGCCTTATCCATTCATTTATTTCTATTTAATGGTCTTATCCTTTATTAAATATTTCCCTTTTACGTATGGGTTACGTTATCCCTTATGGGATACGTAACCCATTTAACATTATATTTCATTTTTAACCTTTAATTTAATACTTAATCAATTAATGACTCACTTAATAATTAATCATTCATTAACCCTTAATTAAAGAGTTAATCATAGTAAAAAAAAATAATTAATTAATAACATATAATTAATTAAGGTTATATAATAATTAATTATAATTTAGCTAATTTTTAGGATTATTTATGAAATTATTCATATTAATAAGTAAAGGGTCATTACATTTAGAGTAACATCTTAATTCACCAATATTTCAAGAATCCCTATGGGGTCTGCAATGCTTTCTTGCTGACAAAGACCATATATTATTGTTGTATAAATAATTGTATTTAGGTTGCAATTTTTTCTCGCCATTTCATCAATAAACTAGATGACCTTGTTGATAGTACCCTACATCAATTTGCTTCATGAACATTTGGAAACAAGGAATAAGTCATAAATGATAACATAGTTTCGATTGAAACAATTGATCTTAAGTTGAACACCATCTCAAGCCAAATAAGAAATACCATGATAAGAACCTATAATGTTTATCGGACAATTGTCTTTAACTTCACAAAGCATCCTAGAACTATGATCTTGAGTTCAAAGGTCCATTCAACGTTAATTTGGAATAATAGTTTACCTGTAAACCATCCAACAACACTCTAAATAGAATATCTTGAATCAAGAAAAGAAAACGTATGTCATGTGTATTGTTTTCTTTTCCTCAAAAGAATTTTCAACCATACATACAATTTTTAAAGAAAAGATTATGTCATTACTGGAAATATTGTGCTAACACCTACGCATTTTCTTCTAGTTTGTGCATGTAGACATATAGAGAAGCTTTTAAACTAGACCCTCTCCAAATATAAGACTTGTTGACTTCCAAACCCAAATGTCTAGTTCTGATGCTGAAGACCTTATTGACTCTTTTATGTAGACACACTTGAGTTTTGGGTAATCTCAAGGTATTTTGAGAACACTATGTTATCCCTATAGTTGGAGTTTACTATGTTCCTTCATCCTGATCATCCACACATACAAGGTTGCATTGATTACAAGTATTGGGTAATTTTCATCATCAAAATGTTATCCCTTAATCCATCGAGTGGTTTCACCGTTACCTAAGATATAGGTTGAAAATGAGCCTTCTAATTGCTAGCATAGGTCTGATGGCATACCATTACATGTATTCTAAATATTGTCCACAATCCTTCCATTGTAGGAGACCACATTTCACTCATATTCACACATAGGAAGACAATGGAAAGGTTTTAAAAGGCGCCAATCCATGAATCATCAACCCATTTTAGTAGGTTCACTACTAACCATAAAAGTGTTGGAAATTTTCTAGTCATTAAAGGAAGGCAATTGTTACAGATGTAGTTTCCTAATTGAGAATACAAGGTTCCATTCAAATGTATGTATCAATCCCACACAATATTCAAGTGCATATTCATTATTTGAAATGTAAAATAAGTGCATGGCATATTTATCAATCTCTCATTCATTGGAGGGATCTTATCCTCTTCAATTCCTATTCCCCACAAACTCTTAATTGCTAGCCTTGAAACTAATGAAACCTATAATGGAAGAAGGGTGTCATGAAACCTAAAACCCAATTATTTATTATTTTTAGAAATTGGGGGAAGCAATTATGAAAACATGAACAACAAGTTGTTTGCACGTAACTAGGCCCAAAAAATAAGCCTTAAGTGATCTAGAAAGAAATTTGAGAAAACTTGTATAAGTTTGTCAAATGAAATTCCTTTATTTTATGGCTCAAAATAGATCAGTAATAAGTTGTTGTATCCATGAGATGACTCAAAGGTAAAAATGAACTATGGGAATAGATATGGAAAGAAAAATATGAAACAAACATATCATAAGATGATCTTATTAGGATGGATGGTAACAATACATGCTCCATGATCTGGAACAATGCCTAGAAAAAAGGAGACATGGTACAACAACACTATTTATGGAAATTTTTCTCAGTTCATTTGGCCTTATTCTAGGAGGACCCCTAACAATAGATGCATGAACTAATGCTTCATCAATCCCTACATGAGGCTAAGGTTTCTTCCACTCAATATAAATGGACTCGTATCTACCATTACTGGATGCAAGGTGAGAACATGACAAGTACTAAACAAATGATATATATCAATAAATTATCACATAGCAAACCCTGCATTAATAAATAATCACATAACAATTCATAAACATTAAACATAACCAGAATTGATGGCTATATAAACTATACTTAAAGGAGCAATCAAACTTGATCTAATGAACTGGTTGGCACAGTTGGAATGGTTTCCCCTACATGTTTCTTTTCAACTGTATGACCCTATGTTTGTCTTGATCTTTCCTCACTCAACGAAGAAAGATCTTAAAGTACCTACCAAAATCATTCAACCTCCATAAATATCTACAAAATCTATACAAGTCATATTTGTAGCACATTATTTACTCTAAGATACATTTTTATGAGAGTGTTAGAACATAACTGAATGAGATCCTCTTGGTTTTGAGAATAATTTATTTGATTCGTGCATCTAATATTTGATCAAACTGCCTCCCGTGATTTGAAGTAGCAGCAACGAAGTCAACATTGACTTTGTTGTTTCTCTATTGGATCAAGGGAGGTTTACTCCAAGATTAAATGGCTCCAATAAATTATTCCCTACTAAACATGTCCAACCACATGAAGGTGGAAGATCTTATGGCTCCCCCCCCCCCACACATCACTCTCAATTCCCCAATACACAAGATATAAATCTATTGAAATATTTACAGCAAAAACAAACATATATACATACCAATATTCAAAACTGTTTACAATGAAATAAAATGTTTCCTTGATCCATTTGGAGTAATCTCAATTCTCCTAAGAGAAAAGTAACAACTATTCCATAACACCGTACACTACACTAACGCACTTTACATCTAAAACTAGAGAATGGAAATTGATGTGAAAAGAGGCTTTATTCTATTCCATCATATGACTTGGTTGGAGTATTAAAATGCACCTGTAAACATCATAGAACTCATCCCACTTTGATATATAAGTGAAAACATGTTATTTTTCCAATATTTAATCATAAAATCACTCAAAATACTAAAATGAATGCTTTGAAAAATAATAGGTCTAAACTCATATTTAATCATGAAAATGGTATTAATGTAAGGTCATGGGAAAGAAAAATATGGTGAAAAGTGAAGTAAAAGGTTGGTAAAAGAATGGAATTTTGGCATCCCAACAAGTACAAAATAATATTTCATAGAAAACAAATTTTATAAATAGTTATTAAAATATTGTACATCATCATTTATTTTTAGTCAGACTCTTCTTCTTATATCTAAAATTCCTAAGCATTTCATCAATATATATGTCTTCGTTCTCTGGGTGCTCCTCAAAATATGATTGTGATTGCATCCTCTCACATAGAGCATGCCTATTCACAGGGTACTCATGGGGTAATGGAGGTTGTTGTGATGAGGCATCACCTACAAAATAAAAAAATAAAAAATTTAGATGGTCAGTTTTTAGATATCATTGAACTAGTTCAATAATATTAAAAACAAAAACCTGCAATGTCATTATTTACCTAGTGCATTGGTCGAAACCATTGGAATAGTTTCCCCCACGTGCTCCTCTTCAACTATATGACCCTCAAGTACACCATTCTCTGCCATTGAGACCAAAAAATTTATAAGGATAGTCGTAAATGTATAAGTAAAAAAAAATAGAAGTACAAAATGTATAACTACAAAATTATTAAGTATATGATTAAAATACAACCATATTACCGTCATGTGCCTCGGTCATAGAACCATCATGGGGCTGCACCCCAGTGGAATGGGACTACATGGGAGAACCATCTTCTGGTTGCAAACCGCTATCAACGCACTGCTCTCCAATACTAGTGGGTTGGTTGATAGTGTTTCTCCCCTGATTAAAACAAAGTTGTAACACATTAAATTTATCGATTATATCAAGCATGATTTTATTATATTAATAATAAAGGTTAATGTGGATTGAATTTTATTTACCTTATCCTGCAAAGTGGTTCTTGGTAACTGCCCCAAGATTTTCTGGTGTTCAACTACAACTTTCTAGTCGTACTTGTAACCAAGCTTGAGGTCCTCCTCCATGGTTTCAGTATCAAACTCATCACCCTGCATTGCATAAGAGTATGCATTTTTAATTTTATTCACTGCAATTACCTAAAAGTTTGAAGGCGATACAAATAAGATATTTGGGTACTTACAATTCGTGACTACAACTTCAAGTAGCCTCCTTGACCTAGCTTGTGATGGCCACATTTGGTAATACCTTCTTTTGTGGCATTTGAAGTGTCAGTCAACCTATCATCAAAAGTTTCAAGGTTATTAATATATACCACACTTTTATTTATATCTAAAAAAATTGAAGGTATTGAATTGAAATTGTAATTTACCTTCTCGGACCAGAAGGTGTTTTTCTATCATCTTTCAATTTCTTCTATTTTGCATCCTTAATGAGGTCCTTCCACTCCCTCTTTGGAATCATCAGAGGATGCTCGTACCTATCATTTTGTTTCAAGTTCTTCCTATACGTTTCTCACGTATATTTTAAACATTGTCCAGTTGCGGCAGTGGCCAAGGTATTATTAAATGTGTCTACACCAAAATGTCTTTCAAGATAATCCATCAATTATTTTTTGAGTCTGGAATGATGGGAATTCCACCTCTCCCATATGGTGGGCCCAAAAATCAGCAATGCATTTTTCTCCAAGGACCTATAAAAATCATTGTTCCCTACATGCAAAAATATTATATGATTATCAATTTAAAAATAATAATTTGGATGATTTATATTTGTCTACATAGAGAACATGAAACAATTAAAATTTTAAAATTTAATTGGGACTTTAACTTCTTTAATGGAAGCCCTTTCTTGTTGACCATAAAATTTCCCTTAAGGGTCCTCATTCTTTTCACATGTCTTGCTTTAGGAAAAACAACCATATAGTTGGCCAAAACATCAACCTCATCTTTGTCACCACCTCCAGAGCCTACCTGTGTGACTGCTTCCTGGGGGTGGGTGTCGTGGCTCCCACATAATGGTGTGGAAGGTGGAGATATGAATAATCATTTCCTAGCATGTTTATGAGGGCCTGCGCTAGGACCCTATGGCGTCTGTGCAACACCACTACTACCGATACCATGCATGTCGGGGTTAACATGATCCAAAAATCTCTATATAAGAAAGAAAACATTTTTTCATTTAGATAATGTAAAAGTTAAAAATCAATCTTTCATAATTGATCTTATGCCATAAAAATAAAAGCACTTGAAATTATGGTTATTACCTTATATGTTTTAAGCCTTGTCATAACTTCTCTGATCCTTTCTTCGACCTCCGGAGTTTGATCTAGAATATCTAAGAAGTGAGCTAGTTCCTTGTTTTCTTTAGTGATCTTTTTCTTAATTAAAACCATAGGGTCGGGGGATTCATACAAATCCATTTCACTGAGAAAATCATCATGAACATCATGGCCCATCGACTACATATTCAAAAAAATAAATGATAATTCAATTATGTAAACAAATAAAATAATTGATCACCACAGAAATAAAATTAAAATTAAATGCAATTCGAAAATTGTTGTTCATTTACCTTTTCTGAGCCTGCTTTTGATTTACCATGATCATCCTGCCACATTACAGTAAAATTAGAACCGTGATCATTATCATGAGAAACAAATTCAATTGTATGAGAAATCCTCCCTCTTTATTGACATCCAAGGAGGAATGTTATTGTTGATAACAAAAATTGGCCACACTGAGGAAACAAAACGAAGCTCTCCAAATGGATTAACACCGTAAATAACATAATGAAAATCATAAAATATAAGATTCATTGCTTACAGGTTGGGTAATTTAGTGTACATACCTCCCCCATAATGGAAACGTCTGTATCTATTCGATTCAAATTGTAATCAATCAATAACTCTTCCCATGCATCTATTGATTTTATTGCACATACAAATACACGGTTTCCTTCACCCCCCTCAAATACGCAATTGAGTTTCTTATTTGTGGTCATGGGTCATGTACTATTTATAAACCATGCAATATTCCCCATTGCTTTTGTCCTTCCATCAATATAGATAGTTTCTCCTTTATTTTGATCATTGCCTTTTAGTTGTATATAATTTTAAGCCAAGCCATATCTTCACATACTTTTTGTATATTGGACTATTCGTATACAATCTTTGTAAATATAACAGGGTCTAACATACTCCATCAAATCAGTTAATACATCATAATAGACCTTTATGCCATCCATGAAAAATATCCCCAAACCATGTAATGACAATGGAGAAAAATGTATATCATTTAGTTTACATAAAAATCAATGTTTATTTCAAGAATATCGTTGGGTACCCATCATTTCACTATATGTTTGTACCTCAAGGGTAGCTCAATGTCGTCTATGCTCTCATGATCATAAGAACATGATCCTTCTTTCCCAAGAAAGAATTCCATGCGTCTATGGAATTTTCTTCTAATCTTCTCACCTCTAGTTGATATCCACCTGTTAGACCTACTAGATGTCTCACTTTCCTCTATTCTACCTGAAATTATATCACTCAATGAAGATAGATATGACAAATACCTGTTTGATTGTATGTCGTATAACACCATCAATGACAAAAAAAATCAACCAATCAAGATGTAACACTAATTAGTACAATGTTTCTACTTAATTACTAGTATCTTGTTGGTATCATAGTAAGCTCATAATTATTACCATAGTGTTACTCTTTCACACTTGTATTATTCTCTATTACTATTGGTATACTATCTAGGCATTATCGGGGCATGTTTGGAGTCAAATGACACATGCCAACAAGTGGCGGTAATAGGACACGATGTTGGTTGGAAGACCCTATAACTAATGCCATTAGACACAAACTCAATCCTAAGGCCAACTCATGAGAACAAACACCACACACTAATTAATCTAGGATTAAATCATGCAAACAAACTAGCTTTGTACTACGACTAGACCATATTTATTTTAAATGATTCATGTAACATATTTCATTGACTTATTGTGATCTTGGTCTCTCTTGGATGTACTTTCATTGACAATGCCAATACTCTTTTCTCCTTTAATCAACCAACCTACTTTAGTGGATTCCTTTTATAGACTTAATCCAAAGGCCACGTTTCCTAATTCATGGAAAATGGCACATGGCATAAAGGTAGAAAAGGACACATGGTATAAGGATTCGAGACACTTGGTAGAAAGAATCTTATTTCAAGAGGGTGTTTTTCCTATTTCAAGAGCGTGATAAGTGGCACAAAAAACCATTCAAACCTTGTCTTATATATTTTGTTATTTAATTGGAGTGTGTAATATTCCATATATAAAAAGTATGAAGAACATAAATAAAATCTAGAAATGGAAAATAAACAACAATATAACTAGAAAAACACCACAATAACATAGAAATGATATCAAAATAACACCAGAAAGAACATTTTGATTCCGAGAGAAATGTTCATGGGCCTCTTCGAGGGAGCAACCTCCATTCGAGAAGAGCTCTATTACAATAATATCCAAGCTAGGGTTCTCATACCCTAGACTCCTATTTATACTAAATATGTCTATCAATAGAACCATCTAGAGGAAGATCCTTCTAGAAGAGGAAGCTTCTATTAGGTCTTCTTAGATTCAACTTATTCTACTTTATTGCAAGGCCTTATTATTAATTACATCGGAATACATTGTTCTACCTATGTGAGGGGTTAGGTCCCTAACATGTCCTCCCCCTTAAAAATAGACTTGTCCTCAAGGCTTGAGATGTAGAAATTGTTGTAGAATGGTAGTTGGTTCCCAAGTGTAATCTACTGGAGTTGTATCTTTCCACTGGACTAATACTTCCTTGATGGTTTGCTGACGCAGGTGACGCTCACACTGGTCCAAAATTGCTTGTGGATGTAGCCAAATGGAGCCTTCTTCATCCGACTTGAGAAGGTTTGTTTGAGTTTGGCACTTAGTTCCAATCGACTTCTTTAAGCATGAAACATGAAAAACAGGATGTAACTTAGAATGAATGGGCAAAGATAACATATAGGCCACCTGTCCCACACACTTGCGAATTGTATAAGGACCATAAAATTTGGGCACCATATTCTGAAAATGGTCGGCCTTTAGGGAAGTTTACTTGTAAGGTTGTAGTCGAAGAAGCACCTGATCCCCTTCTGCAAAATGACGTTCAGAGTGACCTTGATATGCTTGTTGCTTCATGTGATTCTAGGCCATGACCAAATTCACTTTGATGGTACGAAGAATAGCCTCTCGAACTGTAAGTGTTAGGTCAACTTCCTGGACCGTTGAGACACCTGGTAAATATGAGAGAACTGACGGTGGATTTTGTCCATATACAGCTTCAAAAGGAGTCATGCGAGTAGTTGTATGATATGAAGTGTTGTACCACCATTCAACTAGGGGTAACCATTGAGCCCATTGATTTTGATTTTATGATGCAAAACACCTCAAATATGCTTCCAAACACTTGTTGACAACTTCAGTTTGACCATCCATCTGGGGATGATAAGTTGTGATGAGATGCAATTGGGTGCCTTTTAGCTTGAATAGTTCTTGCCAAAAATTGTTGGTGAAATTTGGGTCGTGATCATAAACAATAGAACGCGTCATGCCATGAAGCTTGAAGACATGATCCATGAAAATTTGAGCCACTATGGATGTTGTAAATGGGTGTTGAAGAGCACAAAAATGAGCATACTTGGAAAGGCAATCAACTACTGCCATGATGATTGATTTATTGGCTGATTTAGGTAAGCCTGTAATAAAATCCATAGAGATATCCCTCCAAATAGTAGGTGGAATAGGAAGTGATTGTAGTGTGCTAGGAGATTTGACTGTTATTCCCTTGTTGCATTGACACACATCAAATTCGGCCACAAAATTATGAATGTCTTGTTTCATACCATCCCAGGAAAAGGAACGTTTGACCCTATCATCGATTTTGGTAAACCAAGAGTGCCCACCTGTGGGTGTAGCATGAAGCTCAGAAAGCACTGTGGATTTAAGTTTTGATTGTTTACTTAAATACAAACGACCTTTGTATTGAAGCTCATCATGGAGTCAAGAGTACCCTGGGGAAACTAGAGAATTGGACTGCAATTGTTGTATCAGATGTGAAATTTTGGGATCATGTAGTCATTCCTGGAAAATGGCTTGGATCTAATCTGGTACAATGAAGGAGAGAGAAAAAAGGGAGCCTTCATCTTCATATTTTCAAGAAAGTGCATCTACAACCACATTGTCTTTTCCTTTCTTGTAAATGATCTCATAATCATATCCAAAGATATTACTCACCCATTTTTGTTGCTCTAGGGAGGAAATGCGTTGTTCCATAAAATACTTGAGGCTTTGATGTTCTGTCTTAATTTGGAAGCATTTCCCCAATAGATAAGGGTGAGTAAATGAAAAATAGCCAACATTTTCTTTTCCTTTCTTGTAAATGATCTCATAATCATATCCAAAGATATTACTCACCCATTTTTGTTGCTCTAGGGAGGAAATGCGTTGTTCCATAAAATACTTGAGGCTTTGATGTTCTGTCTTAATTTGGAAGCATTTCCCCAATAGCCAACATTTCCTTTTCATAGATTGATTTGCCCAAATTTTGTTCAGACAATTATTTGCTGGTAAATGCCAAAGGCCGACCCTCTTGCATAAGGACAAAACCAATACCTTTCCCTGAAGCATCACATTCCAGTACAAAGGTCTTTGTGAAATCGGGAAGGGCTAGGACTAGAGTGGTGCACATGGCCATCTTCAAGGTTTGAAAAGCCTGAGCAGCTGTTGGAGTCCAAGTGAAAGAATTATTTTTGAGGAGTGCGATGAGAGGTGTTGTAATCTTTCCATAATTATTAACAAACTTGCAATAATAACCTATTAAGCCCATAAATTCTCACAATATTTTGAGAGACTTTGGGTGAGGCCAGTCTTGCATAGCTTCAATATTTTTAGGATCCACCTTGAAGCCATTCTTGCCAACAAGATGACCCAAGTACTCAACTTCTGAGGCGCCAAAAGCACATTTAGATTGTTTCAGGAAAAGTTGGTGCTAAGAGAGTAGATGGAGAATGAGGTCCACATGATCCAAATGGCATGTCTAGGTTTTTCTATAGATGAGGATATCATCAAAGAAAACTAAGACAAAGTGACGGAGAAAAGGGCAAAAGACATGATTCATGAGGCTTTGGAAGGTGGAGGGGGAATTACACAAGCCAAAGGGAATGACCAAAAACTCATAGTGTCCCTTATGAGTTATAAAGGAAGTATTAGGAATGTCTGCCTCTTTCATACAGATCTGGTGGTAGCCAGAACAAAGATCAAGTTTAGTAAAGAACTGGGTGCCACTCAATTCATCCAAGAGGTCATCAATGAAATGAATGGGAAATTTGTCTTTAATGGTGAGTTTGTTGAGGGTGTGGATGTCAGGACACATGCGCCAATAACCTTCTTTCTTCAGGACCATGATTGCAGGAGAAGAGTAGGGGCTCATACTAGGGTGGATAATGCCTGCGTTAAGCAATTCTTGAACCATTTTCTCAATTTATTTTTTTTGGGAAAAGGGGCGATGATAGGGAAAGATATTGGGAGGAAGGCTTCCTAGTATAAGGGGAATGGAATGATCATGAACACCATGGGAAGGCAGGAGTCCCTGGGGAGTGGAAAATACCAACTGATATTTAGAGAGGATGGATTGGAGGTCTTGCGGAATAGAGGGTGTCTCATTTGCCTGTATGGCATGGAGTTGGGCAATAACGCCAGAATGACCTTTTTTGAGCAGATTTTCCATGTGATGGGAACTAATAATATTAGGTGAACTGACGGTGATGCCTTGGAACTTATAGTTTTGGCCCTCCTGGTCAAATTGCATGGTTAATTCCTTGAAATCCATGAGAATGGGACCCAAAGTCCTTAACAAGTCTGCACCTAACACAATGTCACAGTCGCCCATGTCAATAGTAAACATATGAGATTTCAGGTGGTAGTCACCAATTTGGAGACACACATTTTCACAACGCCCTCCAAATTTCATGGAGCTACCATTAACAATCATGATTTGGAAATTGTTGACTGCATGGATATAGCAATGAGTTTCTTGGCCAATGCGACAATGAATAAAATTATGGGTGCTTCCACTATCAACAAGGATGATTACCTTCCTATGCTTGATGTAACCGATTAGCTTGAGGGTTTGGGGAGCAGAGAAGCCAGTGAGAGCATTCAGGGAAATGGCCAGTTCTACTTCAGGAGGGTCTGAGGGGGGGGTTATGTCAGTGGTTTCAAGTGACTCAGACAAAAGGGGTGTTTCAACATCCTCTTCTGAAATATCATCCGAGATGGACATAAAAATATTTTGTTCCTTACACTTGTGTCCCGAAAAATATTTGTCATCACAATTATAACAAAGGCCTTTGAGCTGGCATTCAACCATTTCATCCCTGGTCATTTTTTTGATATTTAGTGGAGCAGAGGGAGTAGTGGGATTTACTGGTTTAGTGTGAGGAATAAACGAGGGTTTCCATTTTTGAGAAGATACAACCTATTGTGCTTCTTTAGCTCTTTTAGTAGCCTCCACCCAACTTTGAGGCCGAGCCATGAGGACATGGGAAAAAATCTCATCCTTGAGGCCACTGATAAAACATTCTCGAAAAAAGGCATCAGACATGCCCTCTGTTCGAAAATCCAGGTGCTCAAAAGAAGCTATAAAGTCTTTCACTATTCTGGATTGTTTCAAATTTTTCAAACAGACTAAATGGTTGGTGTCAGTGTCAAAGCATTCATAAATATCTGCACAAAGTGTGTCCAAGCAATATACCCTTGACGGGAAGTTTTTCTCCATTACCACCATTTCCAATGTTCTTGATCTAGATGGAGAACACCATACTGGAGTTTGGCCAAGTCATCTATAATGCCGTATAAAAATAAATAATGTTTCATTTGGGTTACCCAACCAGTGGAATCTGAGCCATCAAATTTGGTCACATCCACCCGTGAAAGGCGTAGGTCACGCTGAAAGTGACGGGGCTGAAAATTATGGGAATCTAAGGAAGTTTTAGCTTTGGTATGTGGAGGTGGGTCATATAAAGAGTTATTTGCAGGGATATGCAGCTTGGTTCAAATCATCGAAATGAAAAATTCAAGCGGGGTAGTCATGTCTTGTTTGAGTTCCTCGATTGAGGCGGTGATGGAGGACTGCATGGTGGTATTGATAGCGACAACATTAGCACTGAGCTATTTCATTTCTTGTTGGGTCTCTGTGAAATTAGATTTCAAGGTATTGAAGTGAGCTTCCAAGTCTTGTCTACGGGTATGGGCCATGATGACGAGGGAACCAAAATGGGGCAGGTGGGGTAAAAAATTTTTGCTGAAAAATGATATGTATGAATGTGATAAGGGTGAAGAGATAAATCCAATGGAATAGGTCTCAAATAATAGTGCGAAAATTTCTAGACTATTTTTATTTTTTTACACCTGCGGAGTTATACTCCGGTTTGAAGAATACTGCAGTGATGAAATGCCCAAATGCTTAACCAGGAAGAAATGTGTAGTGATTTGGAAACCTGAACACAGTTGCGCGACAATAGATCTTGTCTATTTTAAATTTTTTGTTTCCGTCCCCAAGGGTTAGGTATTCAAGGGTTCTATAGACAAGGGTTTTCCCTGCGCTATAGCTCTCTGATATACGTGTGGGGTCCAATAGTAGTACTCGGCCCGATATCACAGGACACTAGCTAAGGAGGCTAGACCATACTCTTAGCCATACTACCCAACTACCCAGGTACTAGAGATTATCTTCCCAAGTGCTTTTCTCGGTGGAAGTATAGCAGTCAGGCGACTGATCAATTTATCTAAAGAGGGTTTCAGGAAATCTAGGCCAATCCGTACATAGGTCTTGTCTGATGCGCTACCACTCGAAGGGGTACCAACAGGGGTTACAAGGGTGGCCAACAGATGTGCGCTTAAGTACCACTTGTATTTCCTGCGTGTATGAATCCCTAAACTGTGGGTTTATGCACGTAACGACAGATCTTTGTGGCTTAAAGACGTTGGAATATGTCTCTACCCTGAAAAAAAAATTAACCCACAATTTTTGCCGAGGAAAGTTCTCTGATACCACTTGTAATATTCTAGATATAAAAATTATGCAGAACATAAATACAATGCTAGAAATGGCTGATAAACAACAATATAACCAGAACAACACCACAATAACACTAAAATGATATCAAAATAACACCAGAAAGAGCACTTTAATTCTGAGAGCAATGTTCATGGGCCTCTTCAAGGGGGAAACCTCCAGTCGAGAAAAGATCTATTACAATAATATCCAAGCTAGGTTTCTCATACCCTCAACTCTTATTTATACTAAATATTTCTATCAATAGAACCATCTAGAGGAATATCCTTCTAGAAGAAAAAGCTTCTATTAGGTCTTCTTACATTCAAATTATTCTACTTTATTGCAAGGCCTTATTAATATTGACCTTTATTACATTGGAATACATTGTTATACCTATGTGAGGGGTTAGGTCCCTAACAAAGTGCCCAACCTCTAAGGAGAATTTATGAATGATTATTTTATTTCTCTCTCTCTTGGAGGAAGAAGTGGATCTAGAAAGCACTGAATATTATTTTATTGTAAAGCATTTGAGGAGAGGATATATAAAAGGATAAGCTCTCTCATTTTCTAATGATGAATAGATTGACAAGGATATCCCCTCCAAATATTAGTAGATTATTTAACAGAGGATGAAGTCAAGGGCTAAACATATGTGAGGTTTCCATCCTCCTCCTCTTTTGTCTTGGATGATTAAAATTTTATGATAAAGTAGAAACTATTGTTTGATTTTGGACATAATATCTAGAGGGAGGTTTTTCACAATGAAAATAGTTTATGTTAGAGTATCTCAACTCCCCCTATTCCTTTATGCAACTTTGAGTATTGAGGGAAATTTCTACTGTAATTTCAGATTGGGTGTTTGGACATGTAAATGGCTCATTTAATCTTATGGGATTGTGATTAAATATGTGATGTGTTGTTGGGTTTTCCATTATTTAGAAGGTTTTCATACTTTGTCCTCTTTTCTTATTTGAATCAATTAGTTGATATGAATTAGGAAAAGCATATCCCAAAGTTCCATGGAAATAATGACTCAATTGCACTACATGTTAAATCTTTCGTTGAATTCATTTCAAAATTCAACGTTGTCCATGAGTATGCTAGGATGAAAATGTTTTTGTTCCTTGGAAAATGATGCACTATATTGGTTTTATAATTGTAGTCCAAGGGAGACATGTTGACTTGTAGGTTTGATCATGGAATTTCACAAAAGTTGGGATGTTATATATGAATAGGAAAATGTCGAAAATCTAGTGGGTGAACCAGTTGTGATTTTAGATTCAGAGGAAGATAGGAGTGGTGAAGTCATTGAAGACCTTGTTGCAACATATCATAAGTCATTTGAAGGCTATGCATTATACAAAAGAAGTACATCATCATGATGATGTACACTTGTATGAAGAAAAGGATTTGATAAGTTATTCATCTCTTAAAATTTATAAATTTATGATAAGACCCTTACATATGAGAAGAGGATAGATGTGGTAGAGAAAACCTTGGAAAATGAAGAATTTATAGGTGTTATCATCCCCTCATGTGATGAAGGGAATGAAAACTATGAGGATGAGGATATGATCACTCTCTTTTCAATTTGAATGCATAGATGAAATGTGGATTATTGGTTTCTTCATGGAGATCCCATCTATGACACATAGTGTGAGCATGATGGAGGAAAATATGAGTTGGCATACTCCACTTCCAATCAGTATTGAGGGTCACTTCATGGTACATAAAGAATACATCTCAATGGAGGTACATTAAGATTTTTCCATGGTTGATGAACAATTGTATGTTCTCCTCACTAGGACAGATTTGATGTAGCATAAATGGGTTTTTCATTGCAATAATGATGTGGAAATTTTCCCGTGATTGATGTCTCTATCTCTTTCCCTACCTATGAATGAAAAATTAGTGAAAGACTATTTTTGAGGAAACAATATTTTTGGGACAACAATATTTCCAATTTTTTTTTTTTTTAGAGATTTTCGGCCTCCTAAAAAAGGGAAGCAAGCCCTAGGTCTTGAGATTATGTACTTTTTTAGGTTTGATTTTTATTCTCATACTTCATCTGCATTTTTTTATTAAGGGTAGAAAAGAGGGGAAAGAATGTCATTTCATATTTTGGAGTTGTCTAAATATTTGTTGCTTGAAAAGTGATGAATGATATTTCATGGTTTGATGATGCTTACACCAACCTTATCCAACAATGGAAAAAGTGAACTTGTAACAATACACACTAACCTTTGATCTTGGTGTTCTTTTCCATTTTCAATAGATCACTTCCATTTCCTACCAAGGAGTGATAGAGATTCCAACTTATGACTTATGATGTTTGATGTATTTGTGTTTTGGTTTATAACCAAAGACAAGGGATGGTCTCATGGTGTTGATAAGATGAAATGATGGTTGCATTTCCTTTATGATTTTACTTAACAAGTGCATATTCCTATGGTTAGATGTAGGGTAGGAAGAATAAGTTCTCTTACACTCTTTGGAAGAGTGAAATTCCCCATATGGATCCATGTGTTACCCCTCAAAATGCAGAAGCATTTTAAGGCATCAATTACAACAATCGCAAAAAAGGTGGATAATTCAAATTTCCCTGAGACTTTTAGGGTAGTGTTTAAGGTAGTTTTTAGCAAGTTAAGTGGTCATTTCAAGCAGTTTTATGGTCTCTTTACATTCACCTTAAATGAGATTGGATTTGGACTAGAATAAGGATATAATGATGGATTTAAAATTATTGTAAGAAGGGTGCATTTGGAGTAGAAATCATTATAGACTAATGAATCTTCAAGAAAAAATAGTTGATAAATGAAATGAACGGCCTATTATCATCTTGTTGAAAAACATTTGATTTCTTAGGGAAGGGCATATCAATTGACATATTTTTTTTTTAAAACATACATGTAGAGGAGATATCTATAGAACGTATGACCAAAAACAATATGAAAGCTCTCTGCAACAAAAGGGAATGTTGGTTTAGACTTGTTTGATGCATTCAATAGTAGCAAGGAAGGCACAGTCATATCAACAAATAAATATGTAATCCGAAGAATCCTCCTGCGCCAAATCCATAATTCAATCACATTTATGGCCAACCATTGGGAATGAGGTGCCGTAGGAAAACTAGTGAACTTTACATTACGGATTCTTGTTTTGGATTGCTTCTTGTAGGTACTAAAGGAGGACATGCAAAAAAACATTGCCAATGAAGCTAAGGGAGTGCCATTTCGATTGACAAATGATCTTGATTTTAGGAGGAGTGATATACTTCACTTATTCTATTATTGATCTTCAGTGAAGGTACTTTTTCTTGTCTATATTCAATGGGTATATTATAATATAAAGTTGATGAAATGTGATCCAAAGAGTGGGAAAATAATTTTGTTCCTGAGGAACCTCAAGTTTGCAAATGGATTTTCTATGAGAAAATATTTCTCATTTTTTGCTTATTTCACAAACAACCAATCGTAGGATTTTGGAGGTGTTGGAATACCAATAGGGCAACACTATCAAGATAATTAGTGAGGTGGAATAAATACATGGCCAACTATGCAATAACATTTTAGTGGAAATATAACAAGCACTAAGTGCAATGCATACTAGACTCCACTACTTACCAAACATAGCCAGTATAGAGGCTGCAATATCTAGGAGTATTTTAAATTGGACTAGGCACATTTATGGGATTTCAATAAGGATTTCCTAGAGGTTACAGTCCACAACAATTACACTCCATCTTGGGCACTTCCTACAAAATTCATATCAACAACATGACAATGCATTCACACAATTGAGAAAATACTCCATCTTTGGCCGCACTATTTGTACTATGTTGTGCAATTATGGAAGTAGGAAGAGCCTTATGTGGTATATGAAGAATTCAAAATGATATGTTTGAGGAGCATTGTAATAAGAAAGAGGACATATGGCATAGGATAACCATTGAAAATCTCAACACTCTCAAGAAACGAAAGAATAGTGGTAGCAAAGACCTTGTCCAATGTTATTTTGAGCATATTTTTACCTTTAATGAAGTTTAATATTATTTATTGGAGGGTTTTTTAAATTTGTAACAAGGGTTCTCAACCCCTAACACACATTCCTAGGATGCATTTCCTTCAAAGTTGTAAATTGGTTGTTCTAATAACCACCTTGTGTCCACTATTTCTCACGTGCCAAGGAAAGGTGGTTACCTTCAATGATGAAGTTATGCATTGAATTATTAAGAGTATAATGGGGAGAACATTAGGTTAGAACTGCTAAAAATGGATAAAACACTCTCAATAATAGTTGTTGAAATTATAGATATTTTATGTGGTGAATTTGTTCAACATGTGCTTACAAAGAAATCAAAGTTTCAAGAACAATGCTCCCAGGTATAAAAAAATTAAAAAATATGAAAAAATCCAAAAAATTATAAAACACTTCTTACTAATGTCATCCCAATTGAAATTCCATGGAATATGAAGGTTTAAGATCACTATTGTAATCCATCCCATCATAGTGATAGTCCTTCAACACCCTTATCTGTTTCTTCCATGCATTAAATAATCTTTTCTTGAACACTTGACCAATATCTCCTCCACTGACACAGAAAATAATATCACACCATGGCACGATGAGAGGATCTTGTGGGAACCTACACACACTGTCACATGTGGGAAGATCCATGGAACATGTTCAAAGAAGAAGGAAAATAATATCTATTGATTGTAATCTCCCCATCCCCCTTCCTCATGCATTTCCCTATTAAATGAAATAGTAGGAAACTAAAAAATCCTCATCCCCACTCAAATAAACTCTCTTCCAAATACCACTTCACCAGTGATAGTTTCCCACATAAGGTATTGTTCCATGCAAATGAAAACAATTCTCACAATACCATATTGTTATACCTCAAGTGCCCACATACCCTATTTGGTTAGTCAAAATCATGTCTGTTTTTTTTTGGGTTCCCTCTCGGCAATGGCATTGGATAAGTTCATTGATAGAAGGTTCCTTTGGATTGGGTTTCCTCTTTAAGGTATAAATAGGCCATTCTCTCCTCTTCCAAAGTATTCTTGGGTTATTTCTCATTCTCTCTTCTTGGAAAAGCATGAGTGTTCTTGATTTCAAGGGTTGCAGAAGGTGGCATGTGTATTTTCAGGTAAGAAATGTTCTACCCAAGCTCATATGTACTCATTTTTAATAATAATGAACATAATTTTCAGGTAAGCAATGTGTACCCAAGTTCATATGTACTCATTTTTAATCCAATGAACACAATCCTTAATTTGGAACCTACTCTTCTTGTAGAAATACTTATGGATACCAAGACACCCTCAAGTTACAGCTAGAAGGAAGCATACAACTATAAAATGAATGTTTCCTTGGAAAGATAAATGACTCTCAAGAGAGACTTTTGAGAGTTTCTCATATAATGGAAAGCTTGGAGAATTTTCTCTTAAGCAAGTAGGAAACGATGAAACAATAATTCTCTATGTAATTTATAGAAGGTTAGAAAAAATGTTAGACATTAAGCACACACAAATGTTTTCTCATTAACACTAGAACTCTTTGAAAGAAAAGATAAATGAAAAGGCTGAATTACTCTAAAATTATGGTTAAAATGCTCTATTCTTTAATCAATATTTATGAATAGTCTATGAAATTGGATATGCATAAGCATTGTTCTATCAAGTTGTAACACTAATTAGTACAATGGTTCTATTTCATTACTAGAATCATGTTGGTATCAAAATAAGCTCATAATGATTAGCATAGTGTTACACTTTCACACTTGTATTCTCTATTACATGCTAATTAATATAGGAGTCAAGCATGCAAACAAACCTTCTCACAAAGAAGTGCTAGTTGGTGATGGAATCCAACATCGCAGGATTGATGTGCACAGAGGTTAAGTTTCGATGGGTGGGAAAGTTATGTTGAGAACCTTCTTAACGAACTAACGCCCTGGTGCAAGTTACCTCATTGAGTAGTGGGAAACCCTCCAATTATTCTGAGTGAATCTAGCCAACATCGATCCCAGGTACAACACCACTTTACCTGTGCTGTCACCTTGGGTAGGAATTCTAAAATATTATGGCCTCTATGATACCACCTACTATATCAAATCAGAGGGCAGACATTCGACAATAAACACCAATACCAACAAAGAAGGTGGTATTACTCTTCCAACCCCAATGTGACCTTGTCCTTGTCCCTTGTGTTAGAAGGGCTTCCCAAAGTTAGTGATATAGCAACTGGATTTCACTCCCTAACTCAAATATCTATGTTTGTTTTTCATCTTTGGAAATTTATTCTCACAACAATATTCCAAAGATTTACACCTAAGATAAGATGGGTTTGAGGATCCCTAGAAAAGTTTCTAGATAAATTTTAATTAGTGCTTGATTTTATGTTTTTGTTACTCAAATAAGTTGTTGTGAAACTAATGGTGTTTCGACTCGACTCTTTAAACCTTGCAATAGGAAAATGAAATGCAATAATTTCAACTTCGATGAAAACTAGCTATGGGAAGGAGAAAGAGATTTTCCCAGATCCCTGTAAGACTCTTTGGAAGCATATGGTAATTAATATTTAAATATAGCCCACTTAATGGAATCATTCCCAAAAATAAATTTCCCTTGGCTCACATTAATGGTTTCATGGATGAGCTACATGGTGCCAAGTTTTTTATAAGATTAAACTCCATTATCTCATATTGAAGTACTTATTAATGCAATGTAATAAAGTGGAATAATGTGACACTTTCCAATGTAATAAAGTTCTATCAATAAGAATTGTAGGGTGATTTCTCTGAAGGACAATTTCATGGCACAATAATGAGGACAAAAGGCCATGTGGAAGGGAACTCTAAATGTAAATAAGGAAGAAATGGTTACAAAATTTCCAAGTGGAGGCATGTCGTTAGTTGGAGAATATCATGACATATCATGCTCTCTTTTATTATCCACAAAAGTGAATCTTATCCACAATGGTGAAGCTTATCTCATGTGTATTTACCAACAATTTTTAATAGTAACTAGGGGGAAGCAAAAAGCTTGAAACTTTTTTATATTAGAGTGTATATAGGGGCACACACATGCATATACTTAACCCAATAGGGAGGGAGTGATAATATGCATGAGGTAAACTATTGTTTAGATGGTTGTGATATAAATGCATGCAAATCAACAAGAAAATATATGGGTAAATATGAGGGTATTGAAAAAGAATTCAATAGTTTAATTTGGCCAATAGAAAAGTATTAAACAAAAGGTATGAAAAATTATTGTTAATTATGTTATGACTAGTTCTTATTATCAATGTTTTTACCAACTTTGGATTACATCTCCTTGTAAACCCCAATATTATTCCTCACATATGTATCATTTTTTTGAAATCTAACCTTTTCTCCATCTTACAACGCTAAGTAGGCCTATCATTCAATATTTCAAAAAAACATTGCATATGCCTCAATTTTCATTCATTAATATGCTTAAGGTATGGTTATTCATTTCAAATCTAAGTCAAACAAATGCCACCCTTCCCCAAGAGAAATTGGCATTCTCATTTATACTCCATATTAGGCTACATTCGTCAATTTCCCTCAACCACTAAAGTTAGAATGAATGTATTCCACTTGTATTAGTGGATGTGATTAATGCATAGAAATGTGTCCTATGATGTTCTAAATAGGCATTGTTAAGGTTCTTGTAGATACTTGAAGGTACTTGATTTGATTGATTTCTCAATTTGGAGCATCCAAAGTTGATCCAATAGTGGCACTCTTCACCTTGTGGTTTCTCCTAATTATGGTTGGTGATATTTTTGGATTTTCACTCATCATGTTGATGCAGGAGCATCTGCTCACATCAAAAGTTTCTAAAGATTGATTAGGCCTTAGGGTCTTGAACCATCTCAGTAAGGGGTTTTTGTAAACTCATTGAAAATTATTTTGAAATTCCTTGGTTTTGGAATTCAATTCTAGAAGGTTTTAGTTAAAGTGGTGAATGGAAATTAGTGATCAGTCATAGGAATCAGGTGTCAATGAGTCATGAAACTAAATTTCCAAATTTGTGGAATGAATCGAGGGGATATAAAAGATCTGAGTTTTGAAACATTGTAGAGGATAGGATTGAAAATTATATTATTAGAATTAGTTCAATATTTATAGGAGTTAGTTGTAGTGAGATGGAAGCTCAATCATGATCTATATAGTGTATTGGTTATAGAACTAACTTAGCATGAGTGGAATTTTCCTACAGGTAACTGGAAGTCAGGTATGCCCTGTATTTGCTTGTAATGTATGAGATATTTCTTATTGATGAAACCATGGTACAAGAAATAGTTGTGAGCTTTGTGAAATAATGTTGACATGAATTTCCTTGTGTTAAATGAGCATATTTGAGGATAAGAACCTCTCTCGAATGGAAAGATGAAGAAGTTTGATAGTAAAAGAAATCAAGTTACTTATGGCCAACTATAGGAAGAGAAATAAGCATGCATGAAGGAATTGGTAATAGGATATTTTGGCCAATAGATAGTTTGGGTCTTTTGGGATATAGACAGTTTGCAAACATATTCAAATATATCAAGAAAAAAATAACCTATTGGTATATTAATAGACCCAAAAAGAGGGACAATGAAACTCACCATTCTTGCTAGGTTTCGTTCACATCATTCAAGCGAATCCTTTGTTCCTTCCTGCGTGCAAAATCAAACTAGATATCCTCCTTGTGTAGTGGCCTTGCAGATCCTATGTGCCCTCTATTCTAGATCTCCCCCTCAAGTTGTCTCACAGATATGTTTTTCCTCTATGCACATCTCCTCCTCGCGACAAGGTTTTAGGCTAGCTCTATTTGGAAAACTCATGGCAGGGTTTCATTCTGGATCTGTTTGGAAAACTCGTGATAGGGTTTCATTCTAGCTCTGTTTGGAAAATAGGGGTCGATGTCGAGTGTTTTGAAAATATGGCTCACACAGGAGGAAATTCATGTGTATAACATATATCATATGTTACATATAATATATGTAACATATAATATATGTTTAAGATATAATATTTATGTAACATATAATATATCTAATATATAATATATATTACATATGTAATATATGTAACATATATTATATATGTAATATGTATTATATATTATATATATAATATATGTAACATTTATTATTTATGTAACATATAATATATATATTATATATAATATATTATAGAATAATATTAACATATATAATGTTGATGAGGACATAGTATAGTAATGATCCATGACAAAGTCGATGATGATAATGAAGACAATGACGATGATAATGATGATTATGATCATGACAATGATGATGATGTTCATGGCGATGATGATGATGATGATGATGATTTATGGGGATAATTATGATGATGACGATGACAAAGACAATTGTTGGTCACTATAATTGCTTATTTAACTAAACAATCAAGTGCTACATAAATTGTCAACCCAGGGAAGTTTGTTTATTTCAAAGGTAATCACACACTGTATATGCTCAATCTCAAAAGCAATCTAGAGTTGTAGTAAAAAATATATTAATCACACCTTACCTTGAACAAACTGAAGTTCTACTTTGAATTACAGGAAAGCAACCTACCTATTGCAGAGTCAAAGTTTAAAGAAATGATTGTCCAAAGAATCCTGGATTACATTAAGAAATAACAACCTAGGAAAGAAATCCTTCAAGACACTGCAAAAGGAAAGACCAACTATCTTGTAATAGAGAATAGGACCCTATTCCCCAACAACACCTGTTTCCGATCATCACACTTTCATGAACTCATTGCTAATTGAAATGATTGACACACACTGAAGACTAACTATCTCTTAACAGAGAACAGGACCCTATTCCCCAAGAAGGAATCTTCAACACCTGTTTCCGATCATCACACTTTCATGAACTCATTGCTAATTGAAATGATTGACACACACTGAAGACTAACTATCTCTTAACAGAGAATAGGATCCTATTCCCCAAGTAGGAATCTTCAGCACCTATCCCTGATTATCACGCTTTCATAAATTCACCAAACAAGATTGCTAACTAGAATGATTATCAGTTACCCAAGCATGAATTATATGAAAGCAATGTAACAACCAGTAAAGCAGAGTTTCATCAAGACAGAGTTCAATAAAGTAGTGTTTTAGAAAAACATAATTTAATCAAGGCATGAATAGAAATAGCACTAACACACTACAAAGCTAATGGGTGAATCTTGTGAAGAAGGTGGGCCCTCCCTTCTCACAAGATTCCCCTAAAACGAAAGGAACTAGAAAGAAATGCTCAGAACAATCTTTTATTCATCTGTCAACTATATCATGTTACAATGTCTGAAGTAAACACGTCCTTCTCTGTAATTCCTTTCTTAGCAAAATAGAAGGTCCTCTCTAATGATGATTTCCTCTTATTTAAAGAGGAGAATCCCTTTGATACAATTTGATCAACAAATTACATGTGTACATCTGAATCCTATTCTTAGTTAGATCTGATCTCTATACTGGAATAGGATATCCTGGTCTCCCGTAACAAGATGCTATTACAATAGTTGAAAAGGTGTTGAGTGAGGTGTTGCTGTTGCGGCTTGAGTAACAACTTCTTTATTTATCTTCTTGTTACTATTGTTGTATGCTGTTTCAGCATCACAAATCGCGGGTTGTTTCAACAATGAGATTTGCATTCTGACTGTTTCAGCAACGTGGTCTCACGCAACAGCGATGGTTAATTCTGGTTCACGATGCAGCTGTTGTGGTCAGTGTAACAGCCTTGTGTGAGTTGTTGTTTCAACATCGTAGACCACGGAGAGTGTAACAACTTCTTCTTGTGTGAGTTGTTGTTTCAGCATCGTAGACCACAGAGAGTGCAAAAACTTCTTCTTGTGTGAGTTGCTGTTTCAGCATCATAGACCACGGACTATTTCAGCCACGGGGTTTGCATGCTTTGACTATTTCAGCAACGGACCTTTAAACAACAATGATAATTTGCAGTTTGAACTGTTTCAGCACTTATATATTTCTGATCAACGGTTAAGTATGAGAGTAATGTAAAATTATATGCAAAACAGATTAAACATATAGTAAAGAGAAGAGACATTATATACCTTTGGAAATATAGGGTAAGGTGATATTGTGAGTTTAAATGTGAGTGAAAAAGGATGTAATGGTAGCAAAAAGTGTGAACAAAAAGGTACATTATAGGGTCCTAACATCCCCCCCAATTTAAAAGGTTGCATGTCCTCAGGCAACTTCAATCTAAATCAGAATCTGGATACCAACTCTAAGCGTGCACGTTACTTAGGAAGTAGCTATGGAAAGTGCTGTTTGTTGGAGCTCTAAATCCTTGAACACGTTGTAGCCTTTGCCAAGCTACTATTTCGGCCTTCTTGGGCAACTTATAATGAACTTGATATTTCTCTGCTGGCATCCACAGGATAGGAAAATGAAACTGATAACCTATCCAGCTTTCAGCACATTGCTGAAGACACTTGATGTAGCTAGGTACCCTGGAGATTGCTATCTCAAGATTAGTGGGGCTAAAGGGATTGTGTTCCTGTCTTTTCCCAGTAGATTGTTGCCAAAACATGTTATTTTCTAGTAGGGCAGCAATCTCTGTGGATTTAATGAACTGTTGACAATCCTGAAGCACTGTTGTCTGTAGTTGCCGAATGCGTTGAGTCATCCCTGGTTTCTTCAAAAACTGATAATACTATGTAACAAAGGTGGCAACATTTTGTGGTTTTGGCCGTATCCAGAGAAGGTGGTTATCCTCGTTATGCTTGGCATCTAGGAAGTCATCCTGCCATATAATTTGATTGTTAAGGAAGGAGGTGAGTGTTCGAATCTGGATGTCGCCGACAAGAGGGTTAAGGTTAAGCAGTCGGTTCTCAGGGATGGCCTCATTATGAAAATATACCTCACAGAGGAGGTGTTGATCCATAGCAGAGGCTTCTACAAAGGTTTTAACAAAATCTGCTGGATTTAACACTGCATGGGGTTTGCCTTCTTTGATTGATTTAATCTGAAAAAATGTAAGTCGTTCCATGAGGAACAGAGAGTAATTGCAGGATGGTTTCCTTGTAGCCAACAATTTTTGTGCCAAATCAAACATAAGGAGCAATTTTCCTTTTATCTCTTTATTTTGTTTCTTATAGGCACGGGATTCCTGGTGTGTTTGCTCCAAAGCTTCCCAGTTTGAATAGATAGGGTTTAGCCAGATTAGTCTGTGTTCCTGCAGGCTTTTTCCCTGTGTAACATCATACTCTTTTTTCCATTTGTCTATTATCGCCTGCTCATCCCATGGTTGAGTTTTCGTTTCAAAATTGCAAGTGGTAGGATGAGGTAGGGTCTGAGTGGCTTGTTCCACAAAGGTGTGGGTATTGGTCTGGCTAGGAGGGGCAGATTCATCAATAGGCAATGCTTGTGCATCTTTATTAACAAAAATAGGGGCTTTAGATTTGACAATTGTTGTAGGACAGGGTTCAATTTTAATTTTGGAGGGTCCTACTGGTTCATGTGTGATAGAAGGGTGCTCTTCTTTAAATGCAAAATTCGTAGGTGTAGGGGAAGCTCCTGGCATTGGAATTTGAATCACTTTGTAGCCTGCTTGATAATAGATGTCCCCACATTGACTGCACATATACTCTCTACACGGATTCTCTGTTGTAGTTCCCTCTGACATGGTCGCTATGCGAGCTAGGGTGTACAATTTGAGTTCCTTCTTGTAGGCTTCCTTTACCGTGACTAGCTCTTGCTTGTAGGCTTCCAATTCAGACCTTAGGAACTCATTTTCTTGTAAGACAGAGGCCATTGTTGGTTCTGTAAGAGGGGTGACTGGTTCTTGTAACAGTCACAGTCGTGCTAGCTGGTTCTTTTGGAGCAGCTATAGGATCAGCAGCTGATTCTTGTATTTCAGCTTCTTGATGTAGGGAAAGTAATGTTGCAGCACCCTGGGCATCTGATTCTTGTATCTCGGTAGCAATATCAGCAGTTGGTTCTTGTGTTTCAGCTGTAGCTAGTTCTTGTGTGACAGCTATAGCTGGTTCTTGTGTTTCAGCCACTGAATGAGTAGCTGGTTCTTGTGTTTCATCTACTGAATGAATAGTTGGTTCTTGTGTTTCAGCTACTTGATGAGTAGTTGGTTCTTGTGTTTCAGCTACTTGATGAGTAGCTGGTTCTTGTGTTTCAGCTACTTGATGAGTAGTTGATTCTTGTGTTTCAGCTACTTGATGAGTAGCTGGTTCTTGTGTTTCAGCTACTTGATGAGTAGTTGGTTTTTTTGTTTCATCTACTTGATTTGAAAAGGATGATGTCGCATCATACTGGGCCACTGGTTCTTGTGTTTCAGTGCCTGTGGGTGGAATAGGTAAAGATTCTGGAATTTGGGAAGTTGGAGGTGTACGGGGTTTTAACCGGATGGGTTGGGGGTTTAAGGCAGTGGCAGTAGTGGCTGCCCTTGTTGAGGCCCTTGTTCGTTTTCTTTGTAAAAAGGGCGGAAAAAATGGAATTTGATTTCATTTGCATGGGGAATTTTCCTCAGTGATGGGACAGGGAGAATTGTCTGGTTTAGAATCATCGCTAAGGATATGAACGACAAGAGTGGATGATTCTGGTAAAATGTGGGGTGGGCTTGGTATGGTAGGGAGGTTAATTAGATTGATTGGGTCTGTAGGCAGACTATTAGGTACTTCCGGAGGGTCTGGAGAGTTTTGTGGTTGCTGTTCTCGAAGATTTTCAGGATATTCAACAGCTTCTTGGAGGTCTTTGGGTGGGTTGTTTAGTGGAGGGTTTTGTTGGACAAAACCCTTTTGGATAAGAAGTTGAGTGAGACGATGATGGGTGAGGGAAAGGGCAGGATTTTTAGCCTTTTTACAATAATGCAACATATTTTTAAGACATCCGAGCAGATAATTAGGATTGTTCACCAATCTAGCATGCCATAAATGAGACAATAGGACAAAATCATATTGGTAGACTACCTGGTATCAGCCTTCACAAGTAAGGTAGTGTTTGACAAATTTTGCAACTTTCGGCCATGGAGGTGGCAACGAGCTGAGTCAGACACCCCGACCTTTAGGCTCAATTTGTTCTCCTGGCAAGAGGAAATCCTGTTGGGCATTAAGGATGATATGTTTGTGGATGAACCAGCGAATTCCATTGGTAGGGAGACCCGAAACCTATGCTATATCCTCCTTTGTAACGAAAATCCAAACCACTTAAACAATGGAATGATCTTCCTGAAGATTTCGAGCTAATTGAAGAACCTATTGTTGATCAAATCCCTGGAGCCTCTAAAAATAACCGAGCCATCCTGCCTGCAGAAAAATTTGATGAACTTCTGGATACAGTTCTAACAGTGTTGTCGTGGCGGGTTCGTACCGTATAACAGGGCCTCCCATAGCTAATAGCTTAGTAAAATGCACCGTCAGAGAGTCAAGTAACCGCTTCTGTGCAGAGTAAGTTTTTCGGGTGAAGGCATGCAAATGTGATAAAAGAACGAAAGGATGGTAAAAAGAGAATGATGGTGGTCGGTTCATGTGAAATGATGGTATAAGATTTCGACATTTCCCCCCCCCCCTTCAAGTACAGATGACATAATGATTTTACATGAGTGGTAATTATGAGTTGGAATCCTCTCATTAACTACAGTTCAATTGTATTTACATATAAAGTTTACATACCTCATCTTTACCTTCTGATTCGTACTTTAAACAAAATATAGTGCCTGTCCATAATAGTTCTGCAGTAGCCATGGCGGAGACTTTTGATTTGTTAGAGAAATTGTATCAAGGATTTGTTTAGTGGAAGGACAAGATGTAGTATGAGAGCGAAAAATCTTATTAACAGAGAATGCTGAAAAGTTGGTGTTTTAGCAACAGGGAAAGAATAGAGAAATGTTTGTTGAAGGGTGATGCAGAATACTGCTGAGGAAGTGGTGTTTCAGCGATGGGGAAATAGGGAGAAATTGCTAAACAATGGTGTTTCGGCAAAGGGAGGAATTGTTGAACAATGGTGTTTCAGTAGTGGAGAAAAAGGGAGAAATTGTTGAACAGTGGTGTTTCAACAATGGAGAAAAAGGGAGAAATTGTTGAACAATGGTGTTTCAGCAATGGGGAAAAAGAGAGAAATTGCTGAACAGTGGTGTTTTAGCAAAGGGAGGAATTGCTGAACAGTGGTGTTTCAGCAATGGGGAAAAAGGCAAAAAGTTGTTGAATAGTGGTGTTTCAGCAATGGGGAAGGAGAAAAAAGTTGCTGAACAGTGGTGTTTCAGCAATGGGGCAGCTTGGCTCTTCTTGAAGTAAGATTGTCCTTTCTTAGTAGGCCTTTGCTTTGATCGAGAATCTGCAAAAATCAATTGTAACATGCCATTTCTTGATAGGGATTATTAGTAGACTAAATCTAATCTAATACTAAAGAAATTAATTTCAAAAAGAATTAATTGCAATGAGGGGTAGGAGCCCCCTCTAAAAAGAGGTAATGAGAGTCTGCCACACATGTGGCCTTAAAAGTTTCTTTGGAAATAGGGCATTGGTATAGACGGAGCCGGTGACCATTCACAAGTAATGGTGTTTTAGAGTCATCGATTGTGAGGAGCCTTACTGTTCCATTGGGGAAAACAGTGTCCACTTCATAAGGTCCAAGCCATCTTGTACGTAGTTTCCCTTGAAATTCTTTAAACTGAGAATCATATAGTAGGGCCCAATTACCTATTTGGAATTGCTTATTTTTGATAGTTTTGTCATGCCATTTTGATCTTTGTTGTTGAATCATAGTTGTCTGATGAATGGCATCTAGTCTTTTTTCATCCAATTCATTAAGCTGCTGCAACCTGGTTGTCTGTACATCTGTCAAATCAAGGTTGACAGCTAAAGCAGTCCTTAAGGTTTTGATTTCAAATTCCACAGGAAAGATGACACTTTTTCCATAAACTAATTCATAGGGAGAGAATCATGTAGTATTTCTCCAGGTAGTTCTGTAGGTCCATAATTCTTCAGGGAGCTTGTGAGACCAATCCTTTCTATTTTCCTTCACTATTTTTGTAAGAATGGCTTCTATTACTTTATTTGTGCTTTCCACCTGTCCATTGTCTTGGGGGTGGTATGTTGTAGTCATTCTATGCCGAATATGATATTTTTGAAGGGTGGCTTTAAAACCGTGAGAAGTGAAAGGAGGTCCCCCATCTGTCACTAATTCTCTCAGCACTCCAAATATGATGAAGATGTCTTCAAATAGGAAATATAGAACTACTTCTTCAGTTGCTCTATGGAGTGCTTTAGCTTCCACCCTTTTGGTCATATAATCTGTGCAGACCACTATGTAAACTTTTTGATTGGATGGGGGGTTAATGGGTCTTACAAAGTCTAAGGCCCATATTTCGAATGGTTCATGTACTATCTGGGGGTTTGTTGGCAGCCATTTCACATTTTTATCCTATCCTTATAAGATGCCTACACAAGTGTTTTGGAACCCTTGATTCTCATCGCAATCTTTTGAATAAAATGACATGATTATTTTGCGCATTCACACACCTGCCTTTTGTTTTCGTTTTCACGACTGCAAGCGTGAAAACCTTGAGTTCGAAGTCATGTCGATGGCATTAAAATCGTCACTGGATTATTATGGTTACTCTTGTTTATGTGTTTTTTTCACCTCTAACTCAATGATGGTCACACAGTTGGCAAGACACCAAATCTTTACTCACTTTGCATTTTTTAATATGACTTCATTTTCTAAGTTTGTGATGCAATGGTATAGTGATTGTGATTGAGTCCTTGATACAATGGTGGTCTGATGTTCTATTGTCTTTGATCAAATTCTTTGGTGCAATGGTTTCATGACAACGCATAAGTTTTATGGTCAAATCTTTGGTGCTAAATTCAAAATATTGTTTTGTTTTAAATCATACAAACACTATTGTTTGTGCAGATATTCGGGTGGACTTATCATGGTTTTCAATAGTTGTTTGATTGGCATTTCTTTTAACACACACCAATAGTGATGTGAATCACCATAGCACCGTCGATTGTACATTTCAATATGAATTTTTTGCATGGGTTTGTTTCGTTCCACCACCCTCGCACACTTAGGTATTAATGCCTACCTTGTATCTCGGGTTACCTCTGTTGGTTTCAGGGAAGCCTGTGAGCTTTCGGTCCTGCATGTACCCTATCTAAACCCCTGTCCGTTTACCCTTCTCACTGTGTGCTCTCTCCTATGGCACCTGTAGTGCGCATAGAACCTAATGGCATCCAAACACTGCTGTTATCTGACAATGCTAGACCTGGAGAATAATGGTTGGTTAGTTTTTATCCAAAAATTTGAGGGTTTCAACCTTACGGTCGCCCAACAGTTTTCCCTCACAGTCAATGGATGTAGGGCCAAGGTTGGAGACATCTAGCTTGAACTGGACGAAGAATTCCTCAGCTCAGCTACGGGTTTACCATCTAAAGGGTAGAGGTGGTTTAAGAATTTGAAAGTGGACGAAGTGCCATGGCTGCTCCTGTTCACATCAAGGAAAATTGTCAGTTGTGATAGAGGTATGCCTGTCACTGCCCTTAAGTCTAGGTGGCACGATCTATTAGCCATTGTTAAGCAATTCATGACTTGGAAGGTCGTTATGGTTTAGTGTTTCTTTACCATCTTCGGTTGCTTATGAATTTCATAGACTACCCTCTGAATATGCCTCACTACCTCCTACGCAGCCTGTATAAAATGTCTAAATGATTTAAGAGGGAAAAGGATGATTCTAGTCTATTCCATCACTGCTTGATCAAAATCGTTATTTTTCATCATTTAAAGCTTAGTGGTGACTATTGGCAAGCCTTCCTATCAAGAAATGGCTTTGCCACTCCCGAATGTGTTAAAGTGGACAAGACTGTGGTCATCGAAACCCTGGTTGGGTCTGCTGTGCCATCTCCTACCCTTCTACCCCCTGTCAAACCCTCGACCTGCCCCAACATTGACCTACCCGACACCATACCAAACCCATGTTCGAAAGACAATATTAAGATTGTTAAAAGACCTGTAAGGAAGAAGGGAAAGGGTAATACCGATGCTAATAGTAAGGGAAAGAAGAATGCATGATGGATATCTAGATGTGCTCGGAACAAGCCCAAACAAAACATAGACCAGAAGCCTATTGTTTTGAGCGAGGATTTAGACTCTGAGATTGAACGCTTCTTGACCGAGGAATACCCTTACTCTCATGGTCTCTTCTCTGTTGAACCCTATGACTACGTGTCCAACCTCCCACCGTGCCTCAAGGATGACCCTAACTTCTCGGGAATTAAGTTTGACAGTGGAGCTCTTGGTAACTTGAAAGAACCCTCACCTGTAATGCCAAGGCCCGATCAACCACCATGTACTCAATGCAATTATTAGCTTGAAATTTACTATACGGATGTTCCTCTATTGCAATCTAAAATTAAATCATTGGAGGAACGGGTCACTGTGTTGTCAAAGGAAAATTATAGGCTTCAAGCCAACGATAAGAGACAAAAGACCACGGGTTCTATCGTCTTCAGAAATGTTGATGCAGCTACCGCCTTTGTTAACTGAAATTTATCATGACCGAATCGTTTTCCTACAGCCCAGGTATGTTATTTCAACATCGATTTTTTTTAATGATTTGGTTTGAATTAGCATAGCTGATTGTGTTTGCTCCGAATTAGTTCTGTTGTTTCAATAGATTCAAAAACGATTCTGTTATTTTCGAATTACCAAGAATGATTTCGTTTTGAATCATCTACAAAATATTTGTTTGCTAAAAT
The DNA here is from genome assembly GCA_032191745.1 of Picea mariana. Lineage (NCBI taxonomy): Eukaryota > Viridiplantae > Streptophyta > Pinopsida > Pinales > Pinaceae > Picea > Picea mariana. Next base: position 16,737 of record JASDQU010503007.1, on the reverse strand, counting down.
CGAATATAGCTCTGTTTTGATTGAACCGTTTTAATACGTGTCGAGCTGCAGATATAACATGTAAATCAACATTTAATTGTCAACCCGGGAAGGTAGACTTAGAGGAACCAGCACAGGAAATGCAGGGTTGAAGAGGGGGTTTAAAGGATGCCAAGCTACTCTCTGAACTGCTAAAAGAAACTCACTGGAAAGAGATACTGTACTCTACTCTACTCTGCTCCGCACTACTTGGTACTACTCTGTACTAACCGGTACTACTCGGTACTAACCGGTACTGTTCTGTATATGCATGTAAAAGATAAACTGAAAACAACTAAGTTCTTGCTACTTATCACTCCACACAACTCAACAACCATCCTATGAAACTTTCTATTGCAATCAAAAGAAAATTCTCTATCTCATGAGATATCCAGGCAATCTGAACTAAAGATGAAATCAATGGCTGAAAAAGGTAATGTCTAAACTGGAATCTTGAAATGTTAAACCTCTGTGCAATCAAATGAAATTCTACTTCTATGCTATTAAACCCATGAGAAGACTGTTGAAAGATGAAATCAAATATGGAGTCTACTGTAAATACTATACACAGCTCTGTTTCCAGCGAAGGGGGCCCTGCCTTCTCTGTCAACAGACTGTCTCACTCAATGCATACTGAAAATGAATAACCTACAGCAAAAGCAAAATGGAAATAACAGGAATCGTATCACTGAAACTCTCACTATTTTTATTGAATATGAAAAGGACAATACAACTGCTTGGAGACTCTCATTCCTCTATTCTTCTACCCTATGCTCTGTCTCTATCATCTCCCAAGCATAACAGCTCTATCACATTTCATATCCCCCCATGCATGGCTCTCTACATCTTTTCTTTTCTCGAGCATAGCCTCACATTTTTCCAACGTTTTCCAACCTTCTGGCAATGCATGACTTCTCTTTACATAATGTTCCAGCCTCTGGCAATGCGTGGCATCTCTTTCCATAACGTTTTTGATCTTTGGCAATCGTGGCATCTCTTTCCATAACGTTTTTGGTCTCTGGCAATCGTGGCATCTCTTTCCATAACGTTTTTGGTCTCTGGCAATGTTTCATAACGTTTCCATCTCTCTCTGGTAATGTTACACCACGTTTCAGATCTATGGCAGTGTTACATAACGTTTCCAACTCTCTGGCAAGGTTACATAACATTTCTGACCTCTGGCAGTCGTGGCTTTGCGCCCTAGAAGTTATAAAACGGTTTCCCTACGTTATGCACGAATTTAGATACTTTGATGCCAGCTATTGGGTTTTTCCAGCTATGAGCACTCTGTTTAGCTTATCTTGGCATTTTGCATATTGCCCAATAACCCCAGAAACTGAAGTAAATGATGACTTTAA